>JAQFYE010002526.1:0-17733 GCA_034694305.1 Protaphorura glebata
GAGTGACAAGACGATGAGGGCGACGTAATTTTGATTGTGTAATGTATGTAGTAGTGAGTATATAAATACTAAATACAGAAAATAAATTACATATATACACGTAAAATCAGTCATGAATCTTGAGGTCAATATAATTTCCAAGTAACAAAAATAAGTCATTATATAATTCAAATTATAAATATTTTTAGCCCAAAGAAAAGGCACATATTCTATTACCCGTAACCGGTGTAAGTGACTCTTGCACCTCTGCGCCTTAACCCAACTACATGAACGCACGGTGAACGTAGATCGATGTATAGCCGGACCCAGCGCTTAACCCTTTTAGTCACTTCAACATGGAAAAGATAGGAGCTTTCAGCTAAGCAAGCAGGACTGATTCTGGAGGGACCACAGACCAGAGTAATGAACGTGAAGTGTTGATTTTAGGCGCCATCAAAAGCTACTTTATCAGAGCACGTCTGCGTTAATGTAGAAATTGAAAAGTGTGACCCGGTAGTTGTCGAAAATTAAAAAAAAACTTGTCAAATCCGGTCGTGGCACCTACCGGTCGGCAATGGGTCCTCTAACGCACGAATGGAAGGGTAGTTGATGTTGTGCTGTGCGTCTCGAGGTGTCGCTGTACGGAATATTTTTGTCTCGGTCATAGCTCAGAGTAGTACAGTGTGTGCCAAAAGTACTTTTTTTTATTACGCTGGAATCGGTTGTAGTGGCCGGGCGGCGCCCGGCCGAGAGTTTATCGTAACATATTTTATTCGGTATCTTTCTAACCCGGCCGTATGGCCAGGGTTTTTTGCTAGTCTAAAAATAATGTTAAAACCACCTGGATTCTGAATAGAGATTTCACTCATGTCACAGAACTAGAAGTGCGGCCTACCATTTGGGGTTGTTTACCCACCACTGGAAATTCGGACTCTCTGTTCACCGATGTTTCTGATCAAGAAATTTGTATAATTGGTGACCCAAAGGGACATTCAGAATCTTTGGCAAAAATGACATAGGAAATCCGGATTGAGACAATTCTGAAAATGAACATCGCAAATCTCTGTCCATTGCGAGTCTCACAAGTATTCACTCATTCCTGTTATGTTCCACTACACGTTTATGTAATTCTTATCATTAAATACTGTGTTGATGGATTTAGCATGCGAATATACAACTAATTTGGAATCACAGAACATCAACGCCACAATTCGTATTTCTGGACGGATTTCCAAAAACTTTCTTTTTCTTTTCCTAAACTTCTAAAGAAGGGACCTTGTCTTCGGCGAGTTGCAAGTCACACTCGTTGCATTTCAAAAAACCACATTTATCGGACGTGACAGACGAGCAGAATTTTCAATTTGTTGTTTCTCCACCTACGAACATGAAAAATCATAACAAAAATTGAAAATCTCAAAGGAGTTTAAGCATTCAACCAGTATTTGGGCTAAACTATTATTTTAAATAATAAATATGCTTACCGGATTTGGATACCTTAACAAATTTCACCAGCTGTAGGGGATCGCTTTCCGGTTCCAAAACATCCCTCAGGTCGCCAAATGACCTCTGCCCTTCTGATGTCCAGGTCATTCCGTGACTGGAATTCCAGGAGAGAATAGGCCGGAATGGGGTGAAATGGACTGGCGGAGTCTCGTTGTCAGAGGGTCACGATTCTTTCATGAAATTGAGACCTTTGTATCGCTTTATCCTTTCCACTTAAAAAATATAGGACCGACGGCATTTGAAATCTAATTTATGGGACTATTTTGAAGATCATTGCCTTCAAAACAATTTTTGAACAAAGGAAAGAGAATGACAAATGCGCGCGCGCTTGGATTTAGGTTTAAATTGTCTTCAATAAATTTTTAATTATTTCCTCAACTTAACCCATACTCATCATAGCACTGTACATTGAATTGATCAAGTGAGAGGAGAGCGCGAAAGTGAAAGTGTTGAAGTCGGTCACTCGCCCTTAATTCAACTCTGACCCGCTCACCACTCCAACTCCAACTCCAGTCTCTCCATTCCAACCCATGGAGGTTCACGTGCCTGGGTTGGGACGTTGGGAGCCTAGTGCGGACCGACACGGATCTCCTCCCGAAGAGAATACAAACAATCGTGACCCTCTGACAACGAGACTCCGCCAGTCCATTTCATCCCATTCCGGCCTATTCTCTCCTGGAATTCCAGTCACGGAATGACCTGGACATCAGAAGGGCAGAGGTCATTTGGCGACCTGAGGGATGTTTTGGAACCGGAAAGCGATCCCCTACAACTGGTGAAATTTGCTAAGGTATCCAAATCCGGTAAGTATATTTTTTATTAAAAATAATAGATTAGCCCAAATACTGGCTGAATGCTTAGGTAAACTCCTTTGTAGATGTAACGCATGGTTTAAACTTTTGCCGTGTCGATTCCTTTCCTCAGAATTTAACGTTGGTCATATGGACGAATCAACAAGCGAAGGAAAATTTACCCCCTAGCTACTGTTACAACCCATGTTAATTTTGAGAAGAAAGAAAAAGGAAGGGAAAGTCTATAACGGAGGCGTAAGTGTCAAAACTTTTTTTCCTTCAGTTTAATATTCTGAAGGAAGTGCATTACGATGAATGATAAAAATTGGACTATACGCAATGGATGCTTGACTCATGACGAAACCTACATAAGACACTCAAAACCGATCCAAAACCGTAATAAGCTGTACAATAAAAAATGTTGACCCTGACATCTTCAAATTTTGGATGAGCGTGAATTTTCGCATTTTTCTTCATCGCATCCGCATCTTTTAGCATTGTGTGGTCATCCCCATCTCTTAACGTTATGTGGTCATCCCCATGTCTTAGCGTTATGTGGTCATCCCCATCTCGTAACGTTATATGGTCATCCCCATCTCTTAGCGTTATACGGTCATCCCCATCTCTTAACGTTATGTGGTCGTCCGCATGTCTTAGCGTTATGTGGTCATCCCCATCTCGTAACGTTATGTGGTCATCCCCATCTCTTAGCGTTATACGGTCATCCCCATCTCTTAACGTAATGCGGTCATCCCCGTCTCTTAGCGTTACGTGGTCATCCCTATCTCTTAACGTTGTGAACTACTCTCCACCCCATCTCAGCCAGTGACCACACCCACTTTCCACATCCTCTCGCCCAATTCAAAGAACCTCTCAACCACTCCCTTAATACTTTTTCCACGGGCTGTCACCCAGGCGCGATTGTTTATTGAAACTGAATAGCAGATAGTATAACCTAGCTTTGAAGTATGCCAAATTTCTCGAAAAAGCCCTCAAAAGATGTGAGTTGCCCCAACTGAAACTGAGTGGAATGAAGATTTTATTTCCGAATTTTTATAACCGATGCGATGAACTAAGAGGAGTTGCCACGAATAGGATTCAATTATTTAAAAAAACTTGCTTCTGGACGCATTTCAATCTCAAAATAGACACTTTAAAATCCGATGTACGAATACTTAATTTTCACGGTTTGATTCGACGGCTTAACGCTCCTGCTTTAGGCTACGTGGCTAACTAAATTGCTTTACTTCGAATCTTCATAGTAACTTTTTTGAGGGAGTAATAATATTCTTTCCAAGTTTTCCATACAATGCCGACTGCGTAGTCAACCATTTGTCCATTGGAACCATCTGAAGCGTAAAGCCCATTCAAATTCGACTATATAGAAATCACAGTAAGTTACAAAATGTTATTACCATATATTAATGTCTGAATAGTAATTAAATAATCTATTCTTTTGGTGTTTTACCAAGTGACAACCGTTGTACCACCAGGCTCCTTTGTATAAATCCGCACAATTGGAGCCTGTCACGGTATCCCGGTCCCGATCTTTTGTTGAAAATTTCATACCATTGTGTAGTGACAGGGAGTCACCTGTTGGGAAAAATTGTATTAGTTTGCACTAAACCGTCGACCTAATATTAAACGGGTTGACATAAAATTTCATATAGTTCTAATTTTGTATACCAGCATTCCCATTGAAGCCATCGACAGTTAACTTGTACTCATCCAGACTGTCACCCACTCTAAAACCACTATAACTGGCAGTTCGAACAATCCCGTCCCAATCCGTTAATTCAATGTAAAGCTCGGAATCTTGTATTCTGGTCAGTGCGGAGATAACAGTCAATCCTATCGAATTGGTGACATGTAAATGTTAATCTGTTATTTCGAAATCCTATTACACCGGAAGAGAAATACATGTGATACTACCTCAAATAATTTGGCACATATTATTTAATTCTGAAAATGGCTATAGTTCAGAATAATGTACGCATATTTTCAGCTCACCCAGCCAGTAGTCATGACTTGCGCCGCCAAATCCTTTCTCATAATCTGTCCAAGTCAGAAAGAAATCTTGCCTACTTTGACCACGGATGAGCGGTTCGCCACGTCTTTGAATGACAGTCCACCCTCCCCCTCGGTAACCCATGTCACAGTACACATGTTTTTCATAACATTAGGCAATAATATTAAACATTGAATTAATCATTAGTAGCCAGTACAAACGTAAGATGTACAGTATAAATTATCATAATCTAAAATTCATTGGTTTGCGCGATGTAGGATGGACCGTATAATTCTACATATTACGATACCTGTAAAATCATTTGGTACGTGATCGGAGTGGGAGAAAGCTTGTTAGTGGTATGACTGTATGATTTTAATTAACTGGACTAGTGACTTTCACATTTTGAGCGACTTGACGCGCTAAGTATTAGTCCATTGATAGCTATTTTTATTCGGAAGGATATTCGGATTATATGTAGTCGAAAGGTCATCCATGATTCTTAAAAATATGTTTGAATCGTATTTAATTTGTGTTACTTTATTCGAGTTAACACTTACAGCAACGGCTTTCCCGGGAATGGGATATATGGTGTAGACATCACTTCGAGCTTGAGGTATATAAGTCAATATCTCTGCACAATCTGTCGCCATGAGCCATTGGGCCAGACCAATGCGTGGGTTGTTTGAATTCTGTCATATATATTATTCTGTAAACTGGTTAAAAGCAATTACTAGGCTGAGTGTTGCGCTTACTTTTGTTATATTTGCATTCAAGGACAAGTCATGATTCTCACACAAAACATTGCAGCAATATAACACACTCAAACCCAATATTAGATTTACGTGGAACCTCATAATGAATTCGTTAAATTAATACCCGAAATTTATTGTTTAAAAACTTTTTGCCTGGTTGAATTAAGAGTTCAGGTTAAGAGAACTAATTCTACAATATTTGGTACTTTCGTTTTTATAGCAACAAACACAGCCTTCGAATTAAAGATTTCCGGTATTTTAGTTCAGTTCAATTTTCCGGGAGCCGTGACGTTGCATTGTAAGACGATACAAATTGATGGAATCACGATAGACAAAGGATGCCGACAACTCGTCTTAATTTTCTATTCAAATTGCAACCGCATTCGTGTTCATGTTCCAATCTACCTGCCACTCCATATTATGCTGGTTTGAATTATACTAACCTTGATTACAACTATTTCCATCCGTGCTATGAATTTAATTTTTTGAAATAAATATTAATATATAATAGTCTTGCACACACAATATCTAAATATTGGATTCCATTACCACACATATAATTTTCCGACCACCACGAAAACCATCAAAATCATACGCACATATTTTATCTCCACATGTACCGTAAATATTTAAATCCTCCTCGTTGAGCAAGAACTTCCTGATGTCCTCGTGGAAGCGGTTAATTTACAGGTTGCAATTGATTATAACTCTCTTGTACATTATTCAATTGGCACAGAGGGGGGATTAGGTCGGCTTCGGCGTGTCTATAATTTGTATCAGTTGGAATTAACTTAATTATTTTCATTTAATTGTAATTATAAAATACAATATTTCCATTCCCAGTGGCAAAAATACATATATTTACTTCCAATAATATATCTAAATCATAAAATCCTCTTTGATTTTTAATTTGTACAATATAGTAATAAGAGTCGGAATAGATAAGTTTGTTCGTGCCCTGCTTCGAGCTCGGACAACTCCAGATTCAAAATTTCATAGGCAATTATATGCAGACTTAGAATTTCTGGACTTTTCAGTCATCCACATCCATGATCTGTGATATTCATGTCCAGACTTGGGTCAATTACATTGAAACTGTAATTAATTACAAATTACAACCTACTTTTGAAAGTATTTCAATTAAAATTACAAATTACATACAAAATAATTGATGCAATTAATTACAATTACAATTACGTAATTGTAATTGGATTTTAAATTACAATTACAATTCAAATTACAATTTCAAATATATATTTTCTTAAGTTTTTCAGCACTAAAAACGCATTTTCTCTTTCACTATTCAAAACTTCATTCAATCTTTACTTGTCAACAATTGTAATTGAGAAAAAAGTAATTTCAATTACAAATTACAATTACAATTACAGACATCTTCGAAGTAATTAATAGTGATGTACCGAAATTTCGGTTGACCTATAATTTCGGCCGAAACCGGTAGCGAAACCGAAATTCCGGTATCGGCAATTGACCGAAATTTTCGGCAGATATTTCCGCCGAAATTTTTTAACTGGTCAAGTGGGGTATATATGGAACGGCAATTGAGAGGGGAATACGAAAAAAAGGTCCATTTTAAGATGTACTAAAAGCTCTGATATCAAGTGCTAATAATATAAAGCTTGTATGCGTTAGAATACTAATAATATGACTTGGAAATATGTCATCCCTTATCAGTTGTTCTGCCACAACAGAAAAGCGAGCGAAGCGAAGCTCTATAATCCAATCTTTTGAAAAAGACACAAACTGGTTCCTATTTTTCCGAACGCCGTTTTCGACAGTTGAATTGACAAAGTGTTTGAAATGGAATTGCTAGAAAAATGAAAGAAAATATTTCAACAATACGAATAAAATTAATAAATATTGGACAAATCAAAAACTAAAAAAAAATCATGTCTTCAATTTTTAGCGTCGATATTTTTAGCCTTACACAGCAAAACTTGTGACTTCTGTATTTTCAACTTTACACGCACTAACTTCACGCAAAAAATATTAAAAAAAATACTAAATCATTATTTTTATTTACACTAAGTAACTAATATTCCAGATTCCCAATCGTATCATCCTTCCGTAAAAAATATTTCCACGGCAACGGCAGAGTTTGTTCAATCCACGCTACAGAAATAATACAGAAATACTTGGTATGCCAAGTACTGATACCCCAAACCATAAATTTAATACACCTTAACGGTAGAGTTTCCAAATGTATTCTTATTGAACCACACGCCATGGGTAGCTCCCCTGAAATTTCCAGCCCGATTAGCCGAGTAGTTCGGCAGAAAAGCTAAGGATAAAATGTGTTTACACCACATGGGAGAGATACAGGCGGATTTCGAACCACCTAAGAACAGAAAAGCTTTTCTCGTTACGTTATTTCCTAACAAGTAATTAATAGTCGAAAACTTTGTTTGAAAAAAAGGCACTGACCGATTTTCCCTTTCCCTAACGAGGCACCAGCTTTTGTCAATTGTGCGGGTCCCGCACAAAACCTACCAGTGGGTGCCAGTGGGTCGATCCTATGGGAACACTCGTTGGGAATATGTTAGGATTACCCACTACACTTGCCTGTAGGTACCCACTGGTTCCCAAGGGTAGTGGGATCCTATGGGCAGGCTGTATCAAAACCAAATTGTATTGCACCACCACCCACGCTCGAACCCACAACCTATAGGACCCTGCTCCCCACCCTCCTCCACTCGGCTAAACTTGACTTCTGATATACATGCGGGAACACATTGGAGCTTGTAGGATCCATTGGGTAGATGATGTTCTATAGGAATCCCACTAGAGTTTCCAATGAGCACACATGGGAACCCAAAGGAAATTTGCTCATAGGAATTCTGTATTGGGTACATATGAGTTCCCGCTAGTTCTCACGGGCATACAAATTTCCCACAGGCACCCACGTAAAATTTCTGGGAGGGGTCCGACGAATAACAACATATCTCGACTTTGACCTACCACCTCCTTGGTGCCCATACCAACCGGAAACAAAATTGGGCCATCCAGATAAGAGGTCTGGAAGAGTTGAGTTGCACCGCAACGCACTACACTAAATTGAATTGAACTTCAATTCGACTTTGAATTGAAACTTAAGTGTCAATTTTTATTTACCTTTATTCCGGTGCAGGTTAATTTCAACGAATAATTTTTTAATTTCACCTGGACTGAAGTGAAGGAAAACAGATGTTGACGCGGAAGTCGGATATTATGCGGGTCGTAACGCAGTGAGATCAGCATTGTAATATTGTCCGTCCGTCCGCCCGTCTGTCCGGGGACACGATTACTCACAATTTCCCTCTAGACAAGGAATATGTCATCCCGTCAACGGTTGTGCCACAGAAAAGCGGGCGAAGCGAAGCTCATCACCCCGTCAGTTGAAAAAGAAAGGGTGTGATTTTATCGCCCATTGAAATAGAGGGATTTCACGGTAAAATAAGACTGAAAACACAGTAAAATAATACCTTGCACAGGAAAACTATATCTCCCCCAGTAGAATAATACCACGTTAAATAACTACGCCTCTTTATAAATGGGGGCTCCGCCCCTGGACCCCGTATGCGCCTCCTTTCCTTGGGAAAAATTACCTTTGCCACTCCCCCTGCAGCCAAATCTGGGAGAGCTGGACAAAAAGTGAGATATGCATTTCGTAGAGTCTTATGAAGGATCTAGGGAGCTATTCCGCTTGAAAATCCGACGCGCGTAGTGGCGCCGCGGGCGCTTAAGTAAAAATTGGTACGCAAAAATGGACTTCCCAACGATATTTTGACAACGCGCCCAAAATATTTTTTCGAAAAATCTGTCGATGCGACTTTTTTGTAATAATTTTATGCGATTTTTAAAATTTCGTTTGACCGGTTTGGAGGAAGTCGATTTTTCGTCGGCAGGGCGTTTGCGGGAGAAAATCTGATTTTTTTCCGCAAAATGTGTCTTCGCAATAATACACACCTCGTTACTTATCAAGAGCTACTGACAGTGGTGGTGTTCATGAAATTAATCTAAGGCAAAGTAATAGGAAATAACATCACAGCCACTGGCACCGCGGCCACCGTACCGTATTTGCAGCCCTGGATTCACCATTGAATTCTCAAAACCTGTTTTGGGATTAATGGGATTTGTCAATCTTGACAGCTTCTGGGTACTAAAAGATGGCAGTAACAACTTTCGATTCTACCCTAAACCCGCGAATATTCAAGAATCCACAGGAATTACGAATTTCAAAAAGTAAATAAATAATCAGGATTCTGCGACGGAGAAAACACGACTAAAACTACCAACGCTGTCATTGGAATTTGGAATCGTGAAAAGAATTTTTGACTTTTCACGAGGTCAAGGGCCGGAATGGACAGTCAATGTGCTCTTTCAACTTTACGGATAAATGTGACCAAAATTTTTTATTTGAATTATCCCCGTCCGAGAGATTCGACTTGATTTTGCAGAAGTCTAGATTGTCAAATTCAAATTCGTAGATCACAAAAGTACCAAAACTGATGCAACTGAAATTAAAATAATCGGTAAGTTTCATGTTACCGCAGCAATTGAATAAATTAAAGTACCTGTTAAAAGCAAATTTCAGAGTCTTGGTTTCTGTCAATACTTTCGTAGGAAAATAGGAAATACAAATTAACGTTTGTTTTAATAAGAAAGCCTAGCTTATACCAAGAATAGGAAGCCAAACTACAAAATAAAATTTGTGATCTTGACTGCCGTGCTGTCAATGTGGATGTGATCGCGGGCGCGGGTTACTTATATAATATTATTTAGACTCTTGTTTAGTACATTTTCAAATGAATTCAACGAGGCGACAAATGTTCCCTACAAAAGATAGTTAATTTAATCAGGTCAGTCAGTTGATTTTGTTTTGTGTGTGGTGAATATTTTTATGCTCTTTCCTAAATAAAAACAACTGGAAATAATTTAGAGCGGCGGACGTGAACGTGGGACTCAAGAAACAAATCTAGACCTGTTTCACCAGAGACAACCCACTCTAATGGACGATGTGGTCAGTTTTATTTTCAAATTCTATTCAGAAAATCTATTACGGACACGGACTTTTGTACCTATTTTATATTTTCTGTACATATTCTCAGCCTACTCTTCGAATATTTTAATTCAAAGGATTTGAAGACTCTCCGTATGTATTGCAAAAAGTGGAACGTCCGCTCCATTCCGATTGCCCATTCAAAGTTCAGAGCTCATGTGTGCAAATCAGGCATTACAACTCCATGTCGTCAGGTACGCGAAGGCAGACTTTCAGTGTCAAATATTGACTAAGTTCATAATTTATTTAATAATTCTCAATTTTTATTGTAATAAGTGAAAGTGAATGTGAACTGAAAGAAGCTGAGATCACCCTACTTGACTCGTGTTTTGCGAACGATCGACAGCTCAGTTCTTCCAAATATTTTACACAAAGGTCACCCATGTGTGTACTAATGTATATATGAAATAGAAATTAAGGTACCTAAGGTCATGAGGTCATCGGTCGAATATTAATCTTTGTATTATTACTACTATTATTGTTCATAAGTGTTTATGTTTGACCCAAATCTCCCCCATGTACTCTGGTAGTTGTTTATATGACCGGGAATGGAACAAGGAAAATTCCCTCCTTCCTTCCCCTAACTAACGCTCTTTTGAGTTTGGGAGGGCATGTGAGAAATGCAAATGCAGTGCATGTCGACCAGGCTCTTGCGTATAGCGTTGTTCTGGAAAGGTATGGAAAAACCAAGAAGAGGGGCTTGGCGTCACTGCATGTCATAGCAGAACTCACGGACGCTCCTATCCCAATTCTCATTCTCTTTCTGCACTTCTTGTCGGCCACAGTGCTCGTCATTTTGTTGTAAAAACTAAGGAATCACATTTTGTAATTTGATCAGTAACTAATAAAAACTGAATATTCTTTGTCAGTGAATTCTCGCAAACGTTGTACACCGACTAATTGACTAGGTACACAGAGATTCGTACAATTAATACACAATTCAGTTACGTTTTTCAGTAACACAGAGAGTCAGTCACACAGACACAGACAAACAACTCAACAATCACACCCCCGACACATTTCCGAGTGAATTAGTTTTTCGGGTAGAATTACTGTATTCATTCAACTTGTTGAAAATTAACATTCGTTTTTTCGTTGATCGGATTTGGACCCCAGGAGAAACTCGGGTGTTATTCAACATTCAGGTCTTGAGAATTTTATTAAAGTTCTTCGCTCAAACAAACTGGGAATTCCGTTTGCAAAATTCAAACTTTCACCATTTGATACAACAGAAGAATGTGGACGAGAAAACATCCAACGATTTAGATTTTGGATGGAATTGCAGCAATGAGATTAGGTGTAGCTTCTTCGTGGAGGACATATCCAATTTACTCTTACCGAAATTGGAGTCATTCTTCATGCCTGATTACATTAATTCTAAATATGGAAAAGTTGTCCGCTTATTCCCTGCTGAAAAACGAATTTTTCCGTGTTTGAAGAAACTTCTCATTGGAATGTTCAATGACTCTGTTCAGAGAAGGAAGTTCTGCCCCACATTTTTCGAAGAACTACTTTCGTCGGCAGCAAACATTTCAAGTCTTTCATTTCTGGATATGAAATCAGCTACAGGAGTCAAGACTTGCAGTTTGAAAGTTCTCGAAATCCTTGAGAAGTATGGGAGAGAATCATCCATTAAAAATTTAAACCTTAGAGGTGACACTACGGTTTCGCATTTGGAAGTGCTTTTAAAAATGGTGGAGAAACAGAATGGATTAAATCTGAAGATTCTTCAATTTTTGACACTTGGAATGGCAAGCCAAGATTATGACGGCTTTCAAATGATTGAATTGTTCAAGAACACTCTGATTTCCCTTGCTTTGGGAATGGGATGGAACTGTACGGATTTGGCGAGATTTTCGAAGATGTTAAAGTTGAAGAAGCTAGAGCTACATCTCACAAACAATTCTTTCTTGAAAATTCTGAGAATTTTAAATACAGTTTTCCCGCACTGGAAATGTTGACCGTTAAATGCATTGATAGAGTTCATGAGCTGAACCAATTCTGTAAGATGTTGGTAGCTGACATGGGATTCCAGATTTGGAATTTCACCGGAGAAGATAGGATAGATCATCAAGATAGATAGATCATCCGTCAAGGAAGTAATATGGAAGCGGAGTCATCATAAATACGAAGACTTCCCGAGTCTGCCTTCGAACTATAAATTTTTTTATATTCAACCACATTTTATATTTTCAATTTGTATATTTGTTGTTTTGGCTTTTTCGATAGTTAACGTTATGTATGAAAATAAATAGGAGGTTCGAAATTCTGTAGTAGATTGAACAAGTGAAGGACTAATTTTGGATTCGCCTGCGCTATAAGATGCTCTAGTATCCCAAGTTGTTCAATAGTCCATAGTAAGCATCAGGTTTATCTGACCGTTGTGAGATACGGGAGAGGTTTCGGACTTGGGATGAATTTGATTTCAAAATGAAATGAGGAAGCTGGAAGGCTGGAACTTGTTGATTCTTCACGGATTTAAGTTTTAGAGTTAGCCATCCCAGCTATTCGTCACTGAACGTCCTTCTGCCTTCTAGGTCTTTTCCATATCGACAATTCCAATTCATTTTAAAGAATATTCGGTTTAACGAGGGAATGAGTTTGAATACGGGTAAATGTACACTACCAGAGACCTGATTTGCGGACATTGTATTGCTATTTATTTGTATTGCTATAAATTTCCCCTCCTAATTGATGGTGACCGCTCGAATGACCTCGGGCGATGCCAAATCCATTTCAGGAAATTTTTAAACCAGATAATATCAGATCACTTCAAGGCCCTATTCTAAAATCCGTTTCAGGCAATTCCAAGATCTCAACCTTTTTTGACCTGTGACCCCGATTCATAACCCGGTCATAGTATATATGTCCGACCTGATTGCAGTAATTTGTTTTTTTTGGAGCAGGTCTCAAAACCTTGCGCGGAAATATTGGTGAAGGACATCGGTTTCAAAATGTGGGACCTTTCTGAAGGGCCCGTTGAAATAATTCCATCGAATTGGAACCGCAAAAACCAATACAAACTTTGAATCCGGTCAATGCATGCAGGAATTGATGAAATCATATTCGGAGACAAAATGTTCAGACTATTAACATGGCTTGGTATGATTTTCAAATTTCTATGGCGACTCCGGACCGTCACGTCACGTGTCATCTAGGTTTACCTTAGAGTACTTAATATAGATACTGGGGACCTGCACCCCTATCTAAATGTCTAAAATCAACAAAATAATTTGAGGCATGTGTTATTGGCATCCGAGTAACTTTTTTGTTTACTTTTGCTAACATTGCCGTAGGAATCAGATATCTGGTGTGACTCCGTAATGCTCTTGGTGTTGTGTGGTTATGTTACGTCGAAAATTAATGTTAATTT
Organism: Protaphorura glebata; assembly: GCA_034694305.1. Classification (NCBI taxonomy): domain Eukaryota; kingdom Metazoa; phylum Arthropoda; class Collembola; order Poduromorpha; family Onychiuridae; genus Protaphorura; species Protaphorura glebata. The sequence continues at coordinate 13,466 of JAQFYE010002526.1, forward strand.
AATTTGAGTAAGCCATCTTTGACTTTTTCTCATAATTTTGTTAGAATTGTAGAATTGCTATTAACTTTAGTGTTGTTAAGTGTTATTTGTAATAATTTGACAAAAATAAAAGCCGTCAGATTGTTTGTCAGTCTTGCAACGTAAAAATTGCCGACGATGTTTTATGTTGATAATTTGTAATATTTTAACTGAGAGTTTTTGGATTGATATGAGGACAGGCAGGTAGTTCTTCATTATTATTACTGGTTATTAAATATTATTGGTTAGTAATTATATAGGCCTTATATCAAAATTCAAATCAACGTAATTTAAGTTTAGTTAGAGTCGGAATTAACGACACTTACTGATAATTCAATGATTCGTCTATGATGTTTCCGTTGTGTGAGCTATGGAGTTGATGAGTTTAATAAAACACCTATCCAATCCAATTCAATCCAATGGAAAAATTCTACCGGAATCTCTTTTCACAGGCAAGATTGGACCGTGTTTACTAATTCTATTATTTATAATTCATTTATGATGAAATTGATCTATTCTATATAGATAGTAGTCGAATCAACTTATTGTGAGCTGGGATCCGGACAAGGATTCTCTCACGGATGCGGAATAAAGGATGACCAAGAGACCGAGTTGAACACCATGAAATGGGCTAAATAGCCCTTTATTAATAGGACTTAATAATAAGGGGATGAGCGTACAACGCTCTAAATGAGTAAACTAGAATGAAAGGGGAAGAGATGAGTCCATAGTCCACACTCCAGAGATCCCAATGTGTGACTGACTGGTTTGTGTGAGTGTGGTGGACTCGAAGTCCTCAGGTTCCTCCGTCATGCCTTGTCCATGGGAAAGGCATGAGTCGTGAGTCCTCCAAGGATGGCGCAGGTGAATGAGATGAAGGGAGACGAATATCTCGTCTCACAGGATCCCCCCTGAGGGAAAGGTTCGACCCGGACCGAAATATAAAAAGTATGGGGTAAATCGAAGCTGGGTCTTCTCTAGAATCATGGCCAAGGATGTCCATGGATCTCCAAAACTGACGAAACAATCCAGAGAAGTAGGAGAAAGGTGGGAGAAAGTAGAATATGGGGAAAAAGAAGCGGGGGCGTTTAACTTAGGCATAGTCCATGAATCACAACAAAATCCTAAAAATCCAAGGAAAGAAGCAGAGTCCGGCATTAGCGACGGAGGCTGAGGAACCTGGTACTGTAATGTGATGTCATGGATGTAATTAACTATTACAAAAAGAAAACATATATGAGACAAAAATAAACATTTTAATAGTAAGGAAAACATGGGGGTATTCAAGGGTGACATGTGGTAAATGTTTAATTCATCAAAGTCCGAGAATGAGTTGTCGTCGCAACTCCAATTCAAGGCCTATACGACGAAATTTTTCAGAAGAGTCATCAACCGCTAAAAGATGAGAAATTCCAAATTCCTGACCTGGTTCTAAATCCGGGATAGAAATAGTAGTATCAGGAATAATACGTTGAAATCGAGAACGTATGATGTAACGAGGGTGGATTTGTGTCTTGTGGATTGAAGAAACTGGATTATTTACAAAATCGCATGTAGCTGGTAGATCATTTTTAATAGGGAGAATTTTATTTTCAACTGTATTACTCCGCTCAGGAATAGCACTATTGAAGGCAAAATTGTCTACGTATTTATCCAATCAATCATGTAACTGCTTTCTCTGCGATCCAGACAGGGGATTACACAATTTGAACTCAGGGGAAGGAAAGAAATTGTTAGACAAATTAGGATTTTCAATAAAGGAATTGTGAAAATATTTTGTAGGTTCAACGAATGTTTGGCGATTTGGAGCAATGGAATTAATTGCAAAAAATGAAGCGGGGGCTACATTCTTCGAAAGTTTCATTTCTTTCCAAAATCTTAAAAACTTCAGGGGTAATCTGATCAGACTTTGACCATTTCCCATCCCCTTTTCCAACTGTGACATCAAACTGCAATTTGTCATTGGAAATTCTTGTGGAAATACAGTGAGATTTTAACCAATCTGCACCGAGTACAACAGGATTTGACAGACCTAGTACAACGCAGAAATTCCATACAAGTTTCTTTTCATCAATTGTGAAAGCCAATTCGACTTTTTCACGAATCGTTGTGAAATCGGTTTCGTCCTTGGACAATGTAGCTATGATGGGCGGATTGAGTCTGTTTCCAGATCGAATGGAATTTGATACAAGATTACAAGTTTCTAGGCTGATGAGAGAAACCGAAGATTCGTTGGTTACAATGGTAGGGAAAACAGGTTGTTCATTTTGATATGCAAGGAAACGATATGAGTGAATGTTGGAATTTTCTGATAATGATGAGGGAATTGAGTTTCATTGATTCCACTGGAGACTGTCCGGCTTGGCGTTATCGCAGAATTATTTTCTGAAGCGGGCGCATACTGATTTTGAGTAATTTGTAATAGGGGCGTATTGTCGTCAGTCGTCTGTTTCCTGTTCGTGTCAGATAAATCAGACAACAATGCAGATCTGTTCATCGAATGCACTTGATTATTCGAAGCGGGGACAGTCTGGCATCGATCGGAATTTGACAATTGAGATTCTAATGCCGTATGCAATGGGCGAGATGAACTAGGAGAATTTTGATGAGAATTCAATTTAGTAATTGAATTCTGATTATTTTGTGCGAGGGCTATGCTACCTGACGAATGAATGGGGAAATGGTTATGGGATATCTCGGGATGAGATAAGTTAATTGAAAGGACAAAAAAATTAGACTTGCATACCACGTCACGGGTAATCTGACTATAAGTCGGTTTATGCATGGTATTTCTTGAAGCGAGGGAGTTAGCGGAATTTGTAGTTGTATTATATACAGGAATAGATGGATGAACACAAAATTTTTGACTCGCATGTGAGTCTTTTATACTGTGTTCATGAAATCTAATTTTCATTAAAGGTATTAAGGAATACTTAGATTTATGATTTTCACACGGGAACTTAAGATAGGCCTCAGATAACGAAAGGGAATGAAAACGGGGGAACAATTGAAATTCCACACCACAGCATCTACTAAGGCCGTTGTAATTCCTATTTGAATTAACAGGGAAGGGGTTACTTGATAATACACCATGCTTTCTAGGTGAAAATGGGACCAATTTACGACCATACTTATGTGGTCGCATGATGGGGTAAAGCATGTAGCATGTTTCAAGTTTGTGACCCGGTTTTTTACGATATCTACACGTAATATGGGCAAAAGCTATGACAAAAATTTGATCATTATTTTGTCTGCACTGGTAATTTCCTCCGAAATGGCTAAGACGGGATGCATGGGGACTGGAGCGGGGGTCACACTTATCGGATGTATATGCGGGGGTTTCTGACCATGGGCCTGTTGAGAATCTGTGATCATAATTTCAAAATTTTCAAAAATAGTTGACAAAAATGAAAATTGGAATAAGTCTAAAATAGAAGGAATGTAACCTTTCAGAAACTGGCCAAGAATCTGTCTAGCTTACACCCCCTAAAAAGAAGATAAAATGAAAATAAATGGGACGAGGGTTGAGAAAAATTTACGTGGGCGTATGTGCAAGCGTGGCTCACATGCACCATCTAAAATCAGATGAGGAAAATGGGGACGAAAATCTTAATGACCGATGCTTTTTTCATAAAATGAACAATTTTTATAAATCTCGACGTAGTTCTCACAAATCATGACATCGGTAAGATTAAGTTAATTTCCTCAATTGAATTGTAGAATGCCATATGGGAAAAAATCGTGACTCATTTTTTTTATTGGAAAATTAACAAAATTTTGACGAAATTTACGAATTTAAAAATAAATAAATAAATATAAATAAATAAATAAATAAAAAAAATTTTTACGAATTTAATGGGAACGGAGCGGGGGAAATCGAATTTTGAAAATACGACTGGTGCAGCGGGGCAATTAACGTGCTCAAAATAATTTTGAAGCGGAAAAGAAATATTTTCTCTTCTGTCCCAAATCCCTTCTAATTTTTTTTAAATTGACGAATTTGATTCAAAACCTGTAGCCCGGTCCAGGCTATTTTATCCGGGGAGAAAAACTGGTGTCCAAGTGTCCTCCTGGGGTTACAAAATTTTTATAGTTGACGGGTGGTGACCAAAGTGGTTGACGGCTTGGCAGAAAATATTGACGCACCTCCACAATATGTGAGCTGGGATCCGTACAAGGATTCCCTCACGGATGCGGAATAAAGGATGACCAAGAGACCGAGTTGAACACCATGAAATGGGCTAAATAGC
>JAQFYE010002527.1:0-17732 GCA_034694305.1 Protaphorura glebata
AGACTAGGATGGGGTCAGCGCCATACTTACGCTCAGGAGAGTCTGAGGAGCAGGTTGGTCGACTCGGCCAGAGACCTTATGAATGTGGTCTCTGTCTGGGGGGTATGGAGCGCCGTAGGAAGGGGGGTCCACGTCCCGCGCTCTGGGCACTCCTACGAGTGGCAGACGCCTTCCGAAACCAGAAGACGCCGTTTAAATGTGCTTAGGAGGGAAGTACCCGAGGTATAACACTCCGATTTTACCCGAATCGGTTGTGTTCGAAAGAGTTGCCCCAAAAACTAATTTGAATAAAGTGTCTCCACCCACTACTCAAAATTCGAATTTTAAAAAAAGTTTGAAATTTTTGAAAAAAAATGCAAAGAACTCTGTTCTTAAGATTTTAGCATGGGATAATATGGATGGGATATGCTACAGGATGTAGGAATTTCTCCCAAACCTGATCTCAAGATTTTTTTCGGTAACTTCAGACTTTTTTCTGGGTTCTAACTTCACAACTATTTTTCTTTTTGGTTTTTGGTTCTATATTTTTAAAATAAATACCTTGAAATCATTTTGTGAAAAGTCAATGCCCCGGACGAAGGGCAGCACTCCGGTTTTTGCCATATTATTCCACCCACGTCAACTGAATACTCCAGAGCTTGACCTCGACCTTGACTTTAAGCTGTCCGGATTCGGAAATCTGATTATTTTTTTATTTTATTTTTGGATTTTTCAATAGTAAAGCCTATTGGGCACGGCAACCCACACCCACTGCACTGCAAAAGTAGAATTTGAGCTCAACCAACCCAAATTCAAACGGATTGAAATTCCCACGCAATTGACGAATAAACTACACGTGAAAAAAAAATATTTGCATTCGTTTTAGTTTCATCTTTGTTTTTGTTTACTTCTGAGGTAAACAAAACTCGGATATTCGTTTATCAGACTTCATCTAAAAATTCTAGTCCGCTGATCGGACACATCGGTGTTTGAATGTAAAATTGTCAAATCAGTCACATAAGTTTTTGACTCTGTTCTGAATCTTGGACAAGATATTCGTAAATCTGAACTTCTGAATCTAATTGTCAGATGAAAAGTTATTCGTATATCTGAAAAACTGGAATTTCAAACGAATTTATGTATTCTAAAGTCGTAAAGTGGGATTTAAAACCAAAAATAAAAGAAAGTGATGCGCCAAATAGTACCTTGTAAAGACCAGCACATCTGCGATTTGATTTATTACCATTTCGTACAAGATTTTCAGACAAAAAATATTTTTGGTGATAGCTTACATAGGGATGACTTGAACAACATTGACTTAATCATCTTAACGAAGAAACATCCCAAGGAGTTTTCCACGAAATACTTATTCATATTATATCAAAATTAATTATTAGTTAGTGTACCACTAAATTCTAGACATTCAGTAACCTTCCCGAACAAACCCCACAAGGGTGAAAATTAGTGTTGATTTCTGTGATCAATTCATTGATTTTATGGACAGGTAATTCTGGTTGATTCTCATTTTTGTTGTAACTTCTCAATATTTGGTTCAACTCTTCCATTCGAACACGTAATTGTTCACGTTCTTTACCTAAGGTCACCATTTCCGCTTCTTTTTGCAAGGCTTTCTCCTTCAATGCCAATTTTTGGGACTGGTACAACGTTATGTAATCACCTGAAATAATAAAATATTTTATTATTGTGTATAATTATATCAAAGCTGCTGCAAAATTTTGAAATCCTATGTTGGTTATGGTAAACAACCAAAATTTTTGTTAAAGACATTCGTTTGTGTAAAATGTTAGCGGGAGTGTAAATATTGCGCAACAAGAACAATACAAAACAATATTTAATACCAACAAGGTATTATTAGTGCATCTAAACTGTAAAATAATATTTCAAAATTTAAATCTAAAATATAATCTGATTCATCCATTTTAGAGCAAATCTGCCAGCTGAGCAAAATTAGCTTGTTCTAACTTTTCTAACTTTAATTAGTACCAATGTTAACCAAATTAAATCATTGTCTACTCACCAATCGTATCATTCTCTCCTTGAAGCTGAATAACCATATGCTCTGAAAAGTGAAATATAATGCTTATGATTACAAGGGTTTGGGCCTGGGCAGAAGCGGACTTGTTCTTCAAGGGCATTAGTTTGTTCATTTATGTCTGGTTTAGTCTTAACTTTTTGTCCTAATACATTTTCAGATTCAAAATTAAAACTAAAAATTTACTCACCAAGTCGTGCCAATTCATTTTTCATTTTTTCATTTTCTTCTCTATAAATGGACAAGGCAGTTGCGTCGGCTGTTTTAACTTTCAGGAGTGTTGCAAGTTTTTCCAACTCTTCTCTGTAAGTCTGATTCTCCCATTCCAGTCGAGCTTGCTTTTTCTCCATTGGTGTTGGTTCATGACCACGACCACCTTTCCCCAAGTCGGAGTCTTGGCTATGACCTCCATTACCATTACCATGGCTATGTCCGTGTCCGTGATCCTGATCGTGGCTATGTTCTTGACCCTGACCATGATCATGGCTATGTCCGTGACCCTGACCCTGACCGTGGCTGTGATTATGGGAACTGTGATTCTGGTCGTGATCGTGGTCACATTCCGACGCATGGCTGTGGGTGTCTCCGTCGATGGTCTGGTGATGGTGCTCATGGTCCTTGTCATGATCATGACTTTGACCATGATCTCGACCATGTTCAGGAGGATGAGGGTGGTCATGTCCTTCATGTTGATGATTGTCGTGTCCGTGTCCATGTTCGTGGTCATGGTTTTGGGCGTGATGTTGTCCCGGGCCGTGATCATGATCGTGATCCCGCTTACAATTCTCCTCCTGCTGATGTTGACCTGACCGCGAGGACACCGCTTGAGAATGAACGATTGTGCGAAGTTCGTTCAATTCCTTTTCCAACAAAATTATTTTTGCCTGAAATAAAGTTATAAAATTATAAACCAAGTTAACTTAGTTAATTATTATGCTACAGTGGTCTCTATAATATCGAAAGCACAAAATGCATGAAAATGGGTTAAACTAAGTACAATTTGATTAAAGGAGGTTTTTCGAGTGTGTGTGTTCCGATATAGAGATATGACTGTATCCATTATATTTGTACTTAATATTTATCAATTTACATGGGCATCAATTAATTGTGTTCTTGTGTTCTCCTCGTCCAAATCAACTTGCTCTTCTGCATACGAGTCTAATGCTTTCTCTAAATCAGCAGCACTTTTCATCAATTCTTGATTTTGTAACGTCAAGGTCTGAATTTGATTATCTTTTTCCTGAATGGTCGCATTGAGAACTTTCACATGTTCCGTTTCAACGTCCAATTTCTCCGCAAGTACCATTTTAGCATTACTCTGCAAATAATTTGTAAAAAAATTAGTAAATGATCCCTTACAACCCTAGCTAAATTGCAAATTCATAAAAGTATTAAAATTACCACAATCATAAAAGCCGATTGCATCTCCTCAAATTTTGTTTCATTCCTTAGTTTCTCTGCTTCCGCAACATCAACTCTAGATGTCATTTCATCCAATTTCAATCTAAAAATTTGATTCTCTTCGAATAGCACGTTGACCTTATCCTTGAGTGGACCTAACTCTGACCTGACTTCTTGGGCGAGATTATCCCTTTCCCTTCGAAGATCTTGCAGTGTTCGTTCTGTCTCTTGGAGTTGTCCAGTCAATTCTGTTTCTCTTCTTGAAAGGTGGGCATTGTCTTGACGTAATTGTGACAACTCCAATTCAAAGGCATCTTGTCCTAGTGACGATTGTTGTTGAAGTTCATTGAAATAGTTGTGTTCATGTGGGTGATGGTGGTGGTGGTTTTGCATTGACCTTAATTCGACCTCTTCATCATGAGTGTGCTCGTGCCCATGTCTGTGTTCGTGATCGTGTCCATGTCCATGAGGGTTCTCATGAGAATGACCATGCTCTTTTGTTTCCTCACGGACATGCGCTTGTGCATGTACAAAATCGTGAGTATGCGCGGCCTCATGCGTATTATTGTGTACGTGCCAACCCTCCTGCGGATGACCATTGTTCTCAAAACTAAAGGGAGCTGAATTCTTGGAATCAGGGGCAGAATTAGTCGTATCAAGGACACCACTATCTTCACTTTGTTGTTGGTAAGGGGCAGGCGTAGGATAGCTATACTCATACTGCTTAGAATTTCCGGGTTCATATTGTTGTGAGGACTCCGAAAACGCTCCATTAACCGGAACAAGGGGTGTTACTGTGAAATATGACTCTGGATTTGGATTTGTGAATAGGGTGGTTGTGGTAACAACGGCATTGTCTATCACTTGACTATCAGTCCAACTGCTTGGAGTAAAGTGACCGGTATTATTTGAACTCAATCCAGGGCTGGACCTTTGACTTAGGTTTGGTGTTTGATCGATGGAGGTATTTTGGGATTGCTGTAAATCAACAGGTGAATCTTGACGGTGGGTTTGAGGGATAACGACTGCGGGTGCATTAGTATGATTATCTCCAGGAGGAGTTTGTGGCTTCTGGTGTTGGAGTTTGTATACTTGAAGCTGTGAAAAATTAGTAATGTTTGTAAAGCTGGTGTTGAAAACAATGTAATGGATAATTTAATGAACCCGGTTCGGTCGAAGTTAATGCGCTCACGGGAAGAAAAATCTTCCTAAATAAGAAATAATACGAAGCCCTTACCTTCTGTTTTGCCGCTGCTAGTCTTTTGCTTCTTTCGTCCATGATGATGGTGAGCCCGTTTAAAATATACAGTTAAATCTTACTTCCGTAAATTAAATTAAAACAGTGAACCTCGTAAAATGAACTGGGCCGATTATAAGGTGTCACCTGAAATTCAAATTCGCACAAAATATCCCGAACTTAATTTTCGTTTTCACAGATAAATCAAAACAATGATATTCAGACGTCCTTACTTATCTTCGCATTGCTTGTGCCTGTTCCTTGAGGTTTTCAACAAGTGTCACGTTCTTTTCAATATTTTCAAATTGATAGTTCATATGAATATGAAGGAGTTGCAATTTTCGCAGATTCTGAAAAGTTAAGATAAATGTTAATAATCAAGAAATTCTTCATTCAGTTCTCTATTTTGAATCAATACCTCAGCAGAGTCGTTAATTTGATGTTCCGTAGACACGAATTTATCAGTTGACTGCTTCAGTGTCTGCAAATGAAGCGAAAAGAATTAGAGTTAATTAATACAATTATTTCTATATTTGTGATTGAACAAAATTATAAATCCATAATCTGGACAGACCGTTTCAAGTAAACAAACAACTGGAAATAAAAATAAATATCATCGCCGAATTTCTAGGACATCGGTTGGTTCTACTAACATAACAGGCAATACGATTTCTAGAGAATAATCCAGGTTTCAAAAGACCAACTCATCCAGTACCTTGTACCCCGAATTAAAATTATCACAACATAAGGTATGTAAACATGCAGACCGCGAAAAAAACGATGTACGTTAACAAATTTTTAAAAGCTAGTCTAGGAGTTGTCACACTGCAAATTCCGAAAAACTAGCAATAATTGTAAAATTGGCGGTTAAAATCGTTTACAAAAGGTGGGAATTTTGTAATAAATTAGTAATAATTTACTAGTTTAATTTAACGAATTAATCATTTGCTTTTTGAATGGTGATTCTACATTGGAAATTGAAATGGGAATAATTTCAACTTCTTGTGAAATGATTTATGAAATTTTGTTCTGAATCTGAATTTGAAACACAACAAGCAAATTGCAAAAACAAAATTAACGAAATACTAAAAGATGGAAATCAGTCTGTTATCTGTGCAGAAACACATCCAAGAAGTTCTGGCAATTCTCCGAGACGCTTTCGCGAAATAAGGGTTGATTCTTCACAAGAATTAATTGAAATAAGGGATTATTCATTGTGAAATGAATATTGACATTACGTTATGTATTATGAAATTACAGAAAAAATACAAAAAAATACAATAACCAAACTACAATACCCATTCAATGATTCAATAATTCGTATGTTCCATAAATACTTAACGTCTGGCCTAGAGAAGGCACCCCTTGTAGTAGAAAAAACATTAATTTTAATTTTAGACAACAGAGCAAAATTATCATTCGGTTAGTTTGTGACGAGTTCATTTTCCACCGACCGGAAACCGGAGATTTAGTTTTTGAAAATGAATATGCAATTATGACAAAACTAAAACCATCGACATGACATACATATAAACATATAAAATTGTCAGTGATTAATTAGTGATTAGTGATACCTCTTGAGCCTTTCCACCTTGTCCCAAAGTACTAGCAATACTTCCAAAGGAATTAACGTTCAAATGAATTCTTTCACAAAGTTTTGCTTTGGACTCAGAGTACAGGGCTCGGGCTGAACTCATGTCCGTCCACTCATCCAAATCCACGTTCCGCTCCAGTTGTCAATCCGTCAATGTCAAATCAAAGAATCACTAATTACAATAACATTGATCACAAAAATAAATAAAATTGAACTCCTTGACCTCAACCTGTCAGCCTGTTCAAATTTTATTTCAGTGAATTTGAACCAATGCGCGGATCCACGTCGAATCATTGTCACTTCATTTTTCATTGGCTTTTACCTTAATCGCAATATCACGCGCCAGTTTTACGAAAGTGTCCGAAATTCAAAATCTTGTTTATAAAATACGAAATAAAATTTTTATATTTGTGCCCTTGCTTTTTTAGTGTTTTTTTTGTAACTGAATACACCGGACTAGAAATTAGAAAAACAGGCAGTGACTGTATAAAACTTAAAGGTCAAGGCCACGGGTTGACCTAGTCACAATGATGTTGAATACTTTAACTCGGTTAGGACGAATGTCAATCGCGAGCACATGGGGTACCGGTAGCAGTACTTTAACTAGCACTACTGGAGTTGGAGAATTTCAAATTTTGGTAAGAAATGCTGTAAAATGAAGTTTTCGAAATTATCATATTTTTTATAGTGATAATTTTTATTTTTGCTCTTTGGAAAATATTCTATTTGAAGTTGAATCGGGCGTACACATTTTTATATCAGTTATGATAGAACGAACATTTTGAAATCAATGGTACTACACATCTTTAAATTAATTTAGTAATTTTAATTTTACATTCATGAAGATAGGATTGTAGCTGGATTAATCAGTTCAGTTGATGCTTGTGGAGTCGGAGATGTTATATTTTTTCTCCTCTGAGACGTCGTGCCAATTGGATGTCAGTTGGCATGATGGTCACTCTTTTGGCATGGATGGCGCAGAGATTGGTATCTTCAAACAGTCTCACCAGATATGCCTCAGACGCTTCTTGAAGAGCCATAATCGTGGACTCTTGAAATCTTAGTTTGTCTGTCCTTGTCTGGTTCACATTGTGTGCAATTTCCCTGACGAGTCGTTGGAAGGGCACCCTTGGAATCAGGAGTTTAGTTGTCTTTTGATAGCGACGAATCTCTCGAAGAGCGACGGTCCCAGGACGATACCGATGAGGTTTCTTGACACCACCCATTACTGGTGTGGCTGTCTTCCGAGCACACTGGGCGGCCTTTGATTTCATATTGGCAAATCTTGGAGCAATTCCTGTAGATTTTCGGGCTGTTTGCTTCGTCCGAACCATTTTCTTGGATGGTCGTCTATTTTCTTACGAACTTCAGGTGTCAGGTCAGGTCAGCGAGAGCTTCAGTTGATTTGACAGTAATGTTGAAGGACGAATGATGAGTTCAACATGGCGGCACACGCTATTTATACTAATTTTGAGAACGGTTTTGGTGAGCCATGATTGGTTCTCCCTTTTTTCCAATTCAACATGCCACCGAGGTTCGAGAAAAAGGTGGCCGACGGACGCTTAAACGTCGGAGCCCGTGACGTTCAAAAACGCTTGAACGTCCGTACTTCCATTACTTATGCTTATTTCGTATTGGGATGCTGCGAATAGAGGTCAATGACCTTTTTCAATTTGACTCGAGTAAAAGTTTTGCAGCTGTCATTAGTCATTGCAGGCTATCTACCGTATGTATTATTGAATCCACACTTTATACAATACGCGATACGATTTTTTAATGATTTATAGCCCCTTTAAAATAATTATAATTTTTTGAATCTCCGCTTTGATTTTTATGTTATCGTTTGTCGTCTTTCTACAGTGCCCGGCTTTTCTGAGTGCTTCATCTCAACTTGTGTGCCACCAGCAAACTCGCGGTTTTCGAACTATGAAGAATAAACATTGGAAACCGGAGTACAAAAAACTGAGGACATTGAAAGTACGTAAAGAATTAGAATTCAATGGCATTTTTTAATATAATTTATTATTGTACTCTTACATTTCATTAATTTGAAATTAAAACCTTGTAGTTATATTATTATAAAGAGAATAACATACATTCTTGCTTCTGGAATCAGGTCATTAAATTCGAGTTGCCAGATTTTACTGCGGAAGAACGTATGAAAAAACTTACTCCTGAAGAAATTAGAACTGAAATGAAGAAGAAGGGGTTCGTTCCACCGACTCCTTGGACGGAACGACAATTTGAAATAACATCGACGAGTGATGTGTTTGAGCCTTATGTACCTCCAGAGGGAGATGGAAAAGCTTCAATCATTTCATCCACAGTAAGTTTCGTGTTTTCATATACACGCAAGTTTTTGATGTATTTTAATTGTTGTTTTTGAATTTTGTATAGGAGTACATAAATAGTTAACGAGTTTATTCACACAAAACTTATTATCTTTAGAATGAATTTTCTCTGCTTATTTCTAAATTATCGTTGTTACTAGACAGGACAAGAGAATTTAGTTTTAACAAAAATTTTGAACACTTCGTTCATGCCATCCAATGAAGTCCAATAATTTCTAATTATTTCGTTTCATATTTTCATATTCGTTTTAATTTCAGGGTTATACATACAATTTAATTAAAAACAAATACACATTTGACATTCGCCGTAAGGCCTGGTAAGACACCAGGGCCATTTTTTTTGTGAGGTTAGGTTGCTGTCCATTTTGGCCAGTTCTTTAGAACAACGAGAGACGCAGTGCAGGTCCGAGAAATGGAATTCCAGCTTTGCAATTGTCCAATGTCCATGAACATTGATAAATTCAATCGTATTTCGTATAGTATGAGTACCATTCAACTTTATAGATTTTTTAAACCGTTTTTCGAAAAATTTAGCAACTGTGATTTTTAGCCATAATTAAAATTACGTAATTTGACGAACCATGCGACATTGACACCGTGAACCTTTTCAATTTTTGTTCTTTAATATTGTTTGTCGAGTTTAGTTCACATTCTTCTTTCTTCCGAGTTTGTCGATGCCAGTATTTCCCTCACAATTTAAAACCAGAGTTTATATTGTTTTTTATATTTATGAAGGCGAAATTCGAAGGATTGCGGTTTAACTTTCTGTTTGAAAGATTTTTGTTTAAATATTTTCATGTGGTTTTAAGATTTACTAATTTATTTTCTTAGGGTGCCAAACAAACTGCTGTTCATATTCAGAAGAAATCCAAGTCTATGATGGCAATTCGAAAAATCCGTACTTTTGACGAAGACTTTGACACGAGTGATTTTGTTAAAGCCGCTACAGACATCTACGTCAAAATGCATCAGGCTATGATGAAGTAAGTAATGTGGGCAGAAACTTCACATTCTTTCTTTTATCAAATTCAAACAGTTTTGACATTATTTTTAATCCTAAATAGGCAAGACAAACACGACCTCAGGTTACTAGTCACGGAAAAGGCTTACCCGGTAAGGAGACAGTCTAAAATAAATTATTTTGCTGTTTTGGTAATGGGAAGCGGTTTGATACAAATAACACTGTTTTTTTTATTTTTTTTATTATTATCTCAAAGGAAATCTGGTACAATCTGAAACAGAAAACAATGAGATGGCAACTTCTAGAGACATTAGAACCACCACGCGTTGCGTATGCCAGATGTATTGAAGTGATTACGAAAGACAATATTTTCGCACAACTCACTTGCCGATTTCACACAAAACAGGTACGACAGATTTACAGAGTTTAAGAAAATAAACTTTTTGTTTTGCGAATCGAACAGTTATGAAGAAATTGTTCATCGAATTCTGAAACGTACCATGAATGAAAAATTAGAATCCGATTCTTAATCTTTATTTCGAGAATCGGACAGTTAACGATAACAGTTCTTTTCTAATTATTAGGAAAAAACTGTTATCGTTAATAATAGTCAATTACAATTATTATTGTTACTACATTGTATCGCTTCATTGCCTGCCACTTCTGGTGGAGTTTTGGAATTTCTAGATAATTGCACTAAAGACGTAACTTGATTTGATTACCACTTTTTATTTCTTTTACTTTTAAAGACTTTGGCAATTTATGATCGATTTGGCCGTCTGATGTTTGGAAACGAGTTGACTCCAAAAGATGTCCTGGAGTATGTCGTATTTGAGAAACACATGTCAAATCAATACGGCATTTGGAGAATTCATGGAAAAATTATTCCAGAATGGAAAGGCGTTGGGTTCGACTTAGAAACAAGGAGAACCGTCATCTTGCCGAAAAAAGAACAACCTCAAGTAGTCCAGCCTGTTCCCCAAACGCAAGAAGTTCAACAGCAACAGCAGTAAATGACATTTTCTTCAAATGGTTGTTCCACATTAATTATCTCTGTTTATTACTGCACGAATGCTCGGTGCGTTGTAGAGCTGAACAAATATACAGATTACAGATATTAATAAAGCTCTTTTTATTGCGTATTTGACACTGTTTGTGCTAAATTGACACTTCATAACTAGTATTTATATCGCAGTTTTCGAGTGTACGAAATTTTCGTAAAAATTCACCCAGGCTAGCAGGGATACACATAAATCTGATATACAATCTAGAGCCACGTGATAATTCCGTTCAGGTATTTAACCACTATCAGATGAGTCTGATAGACCAAACTATCTCTAGAATTTTTCAACATAATCTGAGGTACGAGGCAGTTTGGAAATATTCAGATCACGTCAGATAGAAGTTTGATTTTCTCCCGTGGACCTTCTATTTAATTTAGGCTCTGGACAAATGGATATATATAAATTGAACTCTGGGAGATCAATTTGACTTAAATAATCGCATACACTTTCTTCTCTCTCCTGCCCGAGGGATAGAACCCTCGCCAGCGAAGTAGGCGTTAGATCCTAGTTTAGTCTACGTACGAATACATTTATTCACCGGCCTAAAAACTTGTTTCTAGGAATTTAGAAGTTGCTAATCTTGTAAAGTTTTGAATGGGATGGGATTGTAGTTTTTATTCAGCTTGGAGTAAAAAAATTGTGGAAATAAAATTACAATGAAACCTGTATTGTTGACCGCTTAATTCAAACGACCACCTGTTGGATGCGACCGAATTATCGCCACCCAAACCGGTCGCCTCGGACATGTTTTTTGTATCGGGGCAGTGTGCATCAGATTTTCTACGGACTTGTGAGCGGCAGTCCCGCAAAATTTTGACTTCAGACCTGTTCGGTTTACCTGAATTCTGAAGCCAACACGTGCGAAGTTTGATAAAAATTGAAAATAAATATTTTTTGACTCCGTTAGTCGAAATTTTGATAAGAAATTGGGCATTTCTAAGCCAAGGACTTAATTCAAACTCGCCATCATGGAGGTCGGAATGATGTTCAAAAAATTAGCGAGAGGAGCCAAGTTTGACACGAAAAGATTTCTTGGCGATGCTCAAAAACTTCAGATGATTAAAACAACGGATTTTGCTCCTTCCATACTTCCAAGCATTAAATCGGTAAGCATTTTATAAAAATCGTTTTACACAGGACTTTTATGGTTTTCTTTATAAATATAAAAATCATATTTTCAGCTAGAAGTTAAACGATTAACAAAAAAATACGATTTATACTATTTCTCGTAGTTTTATTTTTGTATGTTCGGAACACGTTGAAGTTCCTCTTTTTAAAAGAAAAATCGACCAAAATTATCTGTCTCTGACACTTTACATTTCGGACAAATTATACCCGTGACCCGCCACGCCCGCCCCTCTATTTTGGAATATCATCAAAACATACCGTTTTTAAGTACAAATATATTGGTCACCTTATTTGTCGCCAGTATATACTCTGGCACTGAACGGAAGGTGTAATTTATTTTACCAGGATTGCCGAAATTAGGAGGCCACGAGGGAGGGTGAATTGGTCAATTGAAGTTATATAATGTAGTATAATAATATAGTTCTTTTTTCAGCATTCGGGATTAAATTTCGCCAATTTTGAAAAATGAAAATAATCATTATCTGATAATATATCGTGTTTACTGATTATTAGGAATCTCACGACATATCCGGTGGCGAGGACAAAACCAAGTTATCAAAGAAATCCCGGAAGAAACAAAATGCTCTGAACGTGAAAGCTGTCCGAAAGTCAAATCAAATTCACATTTGGGGTTCGGATTTACCAGACCCGATTGAAAATTTCGCTGATATTCCTGAAATCAGTACCACACTCCTTGGAAATATCCGAGACTCAGGGTATGAAATTCCCACGGCTGTCCAAATTCAAAGTATTCCAATTATGCTTGGTGGCCGTGAGCTCCTCGCCTCTGCACCGACCGGTTCTGGGAAAACTGCCGCATTTCTTATTCCAATAATTCAACTCCTCGGAAAAAGTAACACTAGTGGAGGATTCCGTGTCCTTATCCTATCGCCAACCAGAGAATTAGCCAAACAAATCTACCGAGAATGTGTGCGGCTTTCTGAAGGAACAGGAATTTTGTCATCAGTTCTTGACAGTCACAGTGGCAGTGGAAAGTCGAAAAAGAATCGAGGGGACATTTTGATTTCGACACCAAATAGACTGGTCTATCAATTAAAAAGTGAGACAATTTCCCTGCGAAACGTCGTCCATCTTATCGTGGATGAATGTGACCATTTATTCGAGTCCGGTTTTGTCGAACAACTCGGGGCAATCTACTCTGCTTGTGACAATCCGCAGATTAAACGAGCATTTTTCAGTGCTACTTGTGCCTACGAAGTTGAAGAATTTTGTAAGACACATTTGGACAATCACATTTTGTTGACAGTTGGGGCTAAGAATGCGGCAGGGGCTGATCTCGTGGAACAATCAGTTATTTTCACTGGAACGGAAGCTGGAAAATTGGTGGCGTTCCGAGATCTTCTCAGGAAAGGAATTGAACCTCCTGTCCTTGTATTTGTTCAAAGTCAAGAGCGTGCAAGTCAATTATTATCTGAACTTGTGTTTGATGGAATTAAATGTGAATTGATTCATTCGGGGAAATCAGAAATGCAACGAGAGAAAATCGTCGAGTCATTCCGTGAAGGGAAGATTTGGGTCCTTGTATGCACAGCCCTAATGTCCAGAGGATTAGATTTTCCGGCAGTGAAAGTTGTCATTAATTATGATATGCCGACCACTCCTGTCCAGTATATTCATGCCATTGGTCGGACAGGAAGAGCTGGGAGACCAGGAAAAGCTATCACGTTTTACACCGAGGATGACCGGCCGAATTTGAGGAGAACCGCCCAGATTCTGGAAAATTCTGGGTTTCCGGTCCCACCATTTCTTCTGAAAATGAAGAAGCCTCAAAAGGACGAGCAAGAACGAATGGCACACCGACCCCCCAAAAGACCAAGAATTTCCAAAATGGCCAAGTATGACGTTGAGAAAAGATTCAAGCATTCAGAAATGGTGAAACACTCCAAGAACAAGTTCAATAATTCTAAAACCACCGTGGAGGACAAAGCGAAAGATAAGAAGGTGAAGAAAAAGAATTCCAGGGTATCTGGTACTGCACAGATCAGTTCAACTCTGAAATCTGGTGACGATAAGAAACGTAAAAGTTCTAACAACACTGATTCGAAAGTGGTCAAGAAGATTAAGACGAAGAAGATGAGAAGACAAACGGAATAGATTTTTTTATAATTTTTATGTATTTACTTAATTCTTTATTCTTCAAAATGTTGACTAGTTCTATTAATGTAGAGGAAATTATAGATCATTCAAGGGATTTTTATTAAATCCATTTTTATTTAGACTGAATTATTGTGAATTCTTTAGATATTTTCTTCGGGACCTATTATTACATATTATCGCCAACCGGCTGACCAGTCCATTTTTGTTTGAAGTCTCAATTCATTTACCACACCGGAAAGGAAAGTTTTCCGATTAGTTCACCCTTTGGTGTATTGATATAGGCTCAATTTACAAATGAGATTCGGGTCATCATAAATTCAAAAAACAGCGTAGGTATCTGATTTGAAAGGAAAATTGCATTCCAATTTTCAATTCCCATTTCTTGAGTATTTACATTATGTAGAAAGAAATACTATGTTAGTTAGGTGAACTTAAATTCATTCACGCATTTGAAAACGGGATCCTATCTTGCCGATGAGCTAGTGTGATACCCCGGATATCCGGGCGTATAATTTTTGCAATTTGCGTTTTCATTGGAATCATAATCTGCACTCAGATCGGAGAAAATTCGAAGTAGCTCGGCCGAATAATTTAATTTTAATTCCGTCAAATTCGGGCCAAGCGACCTTTATGTTTTCTCCGATCTTCCAGAATAACTTTTTTCAGTGTATTCCCTTGTTAACTCAAATTGTAAAAATCCGGCGAGATATCCACGGTTAATCATTACTTACGGTGCGGAGATCAAAATATTTATCGAATGTAAATAACGCTACGCTTATTGCGGTCGTGGGATGGGATTCGGGTGAAATCTTGGATCGAATTCTTCTTGTAAAATGTTCTACGCGATGGCAATGGCTACGCTGTATTTTTATAAATTTATCGCAGGATGATGAAATTGCAAAACCGTAGTGTACTTGGGATAATCTGATCTTGATCTTGAAATGTTCTCAAATATTTGCCTTGAAGCTTTTGCAATTTTTTTAATGTTGGCAACGTTTGCCATTACAGTTCGGCTTAATTACAGAAGTGAATTCTGCCTAAATTTTTCAATGCCGAAACACAACATTTTAGTTAAAAATTTCAGCGAAATCCCAAGGGACACGGCAGGTGGTTAAAAAATGATGAGAAACTTCTCGGGGCAGTTTAGGAACATCCATTTTGAGCACCAGGACCGCGCGAATCTGATTTTGAACTCGTAAAGATTAAAATAAATAAATGTGAAATGTGGTGAATTAAATTGTGCGTCTTTGGATTTTCAATTTTAAGCAGTGACCGGTATTCCTATTTTGAAATTGGCTGACTGTAGAATGCCGAGAAACTGGATACCTAATTTCCGAGTCGTTTGGCCTCAGCATCATTATGCTGCAGGTCGCAAGAGAAGACAAGCCGTAGAACCAATTGTGTTCCAAGAATTACTTCCACTCAAATTGAGGAATGAAGTTTCAGGAAGAGAAGAAAAAACTGCAGGTAAATAATAATCAGTTGTAAAATCTTAGTAACGATTTTGTAATTTTAATTTTCAGTTATATTTACTGTATTTTCGTGAGCATAGTGCCAGCGCCAGCACTAGCACCGGTAGTTTTGGACCGCATGCCGCGCGGACAAGGTCTATCCGTAAAATTACCTACTCTAATTAATTAACACAGCAAACCTTAAAAATTATTGTTTACCGTTCACCTATTATTTTGGTTCGCGAAAAGTTTAAAACAGAGTGAGATATACAATTTACAGCTAATTTACCGTTAAATCGAGAAAGTGAGACATAGATTCGTGTAGAAGTCATTCGAAAGGCTCTTTACGGATGAATATTTCATTAGATATGTATTATCGTATCGATATCGAAGCATGCATATGATTAGGATTTAGGATATAATCTTGTTACGCAATCGCGTATCGATTTCTTAATATTACTCGTAATCCCTTCGACATTTCCACATTTCATTTGAAGATATTGAAGTTGAACTAGTTAATTTTGTAATCCAAACAGGATTTACCCATTTACCAATTTACCCTTGTTCAGGATTGTCTATAACATTTGAGTTTAGTTGGAATTTTACTATTTTGTTAATGGACTTTTTGTTTACTATTTTACAGACACCACTTGCCTTCAAGAAATGGCTGTAATGTTCGCATGTCTAAAAGCAAATGATTTCAAAGAACCACTGTGTTCACAGGAGATTTTGGGATTTGAGCATTGTTACAAGGAACACAAGGTAATTTTAATTCGCATTCGATTTTGATTTTGTTTAGAAGAATCTTATTTAAAGTGTATAAACTTATACTAAGTCTTACAGCTACCAGTGTTGAATAGTAGTGCTTAACGTTTGTAAATGGTGATATTTTATCT
Organism: Protaphorura glebata; assembly: GCA_034694305.1. Lineage (NCBI taxonomy): Eukaryota > Metazoa > Arthropoda > Collembola > Poduromorpha > Onychiuridae > Protaphorura > Protaphorura glebata. The sequence continues at coordinate 16,234 of JAQFYE010002527.1, forward strand.
CTTCCTTATTTTATTTTAAGGAAATCTGTGTTTAGTATTCTCCAATCTCCACCAACTAATTAGACGTCAGTAAATATTAGCTGTTTACTTGCCGTATTCTAGTAGATGTTATATATACTCATTACTCTTTGTTTTTTTCATTTGTAATAACTTAGATATTTTTTTAAATATAAATTTGTTTTTGAATTTATTGCAGAAATCGAGGGAAGCAATGAAAAAGATGGAAATGGAAGGTACAATTACCCCCGGTGCCAAAACCCTTACATCTCGGCAGTTGAATATTTTACTTAAAAAATACCCCAATCCCGAATAATTAGTAGACGTAGAATCAGTCAGTAGGTGGAAGTCTTAGTGCTTAGAAATTGCAGAGTTATAAGTATTGTATGAATGAAATTGTTAACGTGGTTGAATTTATTAAATAAACTGCACTACCCTCAACTTTTTTACTCCTTGTCGTTTCTTGCTCATGTCTTCTGGTCAAATGATAACACGCAGATTTCGGTTTTATTTATTTTCTTAGTAGTCCGTAACTGTTCGGTCAATAAATCCATAATAATTTTCCGAATAGTCCGTGAATTTTTGACAGTTCATTTCGCTTCAAAATCGTGTGGGTTTCCGAGCTTACCAGCGCCATAGCGCTTTACGATGAAATTGGCATCGAAAGTTCACGATGAATATATGCTACAATAATGTAGTTAGTAGTATAGTTTTATAATTGAAATGACTCCACGAACCACGAGGTAATTTTATATCGAGAAATGTGTTAATTTTGGTTCATTCTCTCGTGATGAAATAGTTTATTGGCTGTTTCTAAACCAAATCACGCCTAAATTCTTTTTTAGAAAAAGAGCTACTTTTTTTTTTTGTATTTTAAAATTAGTTTCGACATCGCTCTACCCGAGTGGAGAAAGTTTGTTTTTGACCGTCAATTCATTCAGAGTAAAGTTCTGGTACTTCAATTTGGAGTGAAAAATAAACTTTCTTGCGAATATCCCAGAAATTGTTTGGTATATTTTTACTGCATTTTTACCACATTTTTACTACATTTTTACCACACCAAAATTCCATTGCCACTGCCAACTCTCCGACTATTCGGGTGGATGGGATGATTATGGACTACCGTGTAATTAAAATCTGCCACGTACTGTTAACTGTGTTAACCTCCCTTTTCAGAGTTCAAAGCAGGGAAACCATAATTGTCATCGCGATTAATATAATCAGTTTGATTATTCAGAGATTTCAATCGAACACATGAAAAAGTCCCATAATAAAGCACATTATCTTGTGGATCCGATCGTCATAAACTCCGCCATCGCCTAGTACATTTGAAATAATCAGCTAATCACTTTCCAGTGAAAAATGTACCTTCGGTAACCAGCATTCGAAACATCCAGATAATTTGACTAAATCGGCGGAGTCCCTCCTTAAGGACTACTGAAACAACAAACTAGCATGGCCATTTACCTGTGTTTTTCTCGGTTGACCAGTTTGACTATCCT
>JAQFYE010002528.1:0-17731 GCA_034694305.1 Protaphorura glebata
ATGTGTAACGAGTGAGTCAGGCGGATTTTGGTTTCATGGGTTAGAGAATCTTTTTTCATGTGTTAGGGCTTAACGTTATTCCTGGGTTAGGGAAAATGAGGAATCTGCGTACTCTAGCATCCTACTATCCCAACTTCGCACTCACTTTTTGAGGAAATTAGTCGGACCAGAACCAGTGTGCGAAATGTAGAGAATCTACTGGGGAACAAAATGGTACAAACAAAAAGTTATTCCCCTGATGGGCGGGAGGAATTTCACGATTTTTAATTGCTCATTTGTGAGAAAACTGCTGGGCACAATTTCATGAAATCGGTGTTTAAATGTTGATAATTCTTCGGGTACCATAAAAGGTAAAATGAAAAAGTGCAAAATTCCCTTCTCCTGATGGCGGGTTGGGGAGGTCACAGTGGAGGGAGAGGGGTTAAGGAGGGCTTAACCCAGTCCCTCTTATTTTGTTCTTTCTGGCACGGCAGTAGGCCGGGCTAATTGCTAGTTGACTATTATTGTCGGTAGAGTATACATTGTGTAATCTTTACATTGTATAACCTGTATGTATTGCATACTAATGTATTCTGGTCCAAAATGTATTTCTTTATTAATGTGCCAAATTCTGCTTGCTGAATCAGCAAGTTTAGCATTATACAACGGCGGGGGATCCCACATTTTTGGGGTGGCATATACATAAAAAAAATCTTCCCGAACTTTCAACGAAGAGTTTTTACTTTGACCGGGAGAAACTGTTTACTTTCATTATCGTTAACTTGTATTATTTGATCATCCATGAACTGGTTTATAGGAGACTCATGTACCACGTTTAAGAAAGTACTTTGCACGTTCGTTTTGGATATGATACGCGATGGCCTCCCGAACGAACCATTCGGGCTTCTTAGCCGGCTTGAAGAAGAGCTCGGCAATTGTTCTCTGGCGGCCATCGCGTATCACATCCAAGGCAATCGTACTGTTCTTAGCTAATTTAGAACTCCTAATATGTCCATATTCCCTTCTGGTGTGTTGTTTTTCATAACGAGTTTTTTTCTTCTTTCCTTTTTACGATATTACAGAAGAAATTTGCGAACTTCTCCATTTGTGTGTTCGATACATTGTTCCATACTGCGGCAAACAGTAGTCAAACATTAAGTTTACCAGCCCATAACAGAACATTTTGGGCTGTTGCTCGTTAAATTTCGAGCGAATACGAATTTCAAGTTCATAACTTATGGACTTGATTTAATTATTGTTACTAACCGAAATTTGACATTACCTTTCAAAATAAGTTAATTCTGACCGCAAATATTTTCTGTAAAATGAATGTCAACATAACGACAAACAATCACAATTCACGACGGTAAGGTAAGGGAGATAGATATAAAATATGTATATTATTATCCGTATTCTTTGTTTTGACAACCCATGAACTTACCTTGTGATTGCGATTGCGAGTGACTGTTTTTACTCCTAGGATTCTGGGTAGAAATATTAACGTGCATCTGTCTATTCCCACATTACCTTAGTTGCTGTAACTTGACTATGATCGCATCTCATCATATTCGTATTTTTTAGCATTACACTACTTTTTAACCTCGCGTATGTACACATTACATTACATACAGCTATAGGTACAAGTACAGGTAGAGTGTTTAACTCCACAAATCGTACATTTGTCGAGAGCGTGATAAGAAGAATATAGAATACATTATGCTTTGTATGTATAATCTATTTATTTAAACCATTTTTACACCAGAGTGAATTGTTTTTGTCTTTACCAGATAATTATTTACCTTTCCGCATACACGCAAGTCGAATAATTTCCCGAATAGTCTATTTACATGCGGCCAAACACGTAGGCCAAAAAAGAAAAGGCTAAAGACTTCGGTTTGGGTGTAAATTGTAAGACGCACTTTGTTAACAAAATATCAATAATCTTATCGTTTAAGGTTTAGAGTGTTTAGTACAAACAGGAAATATCTCTTGTGGATATGGGTCAGCTCGAAGGTTAAATTGGAAATTTCGTTAGTTGAATGTTTAGTTATCTTAAGCAAACATAATCTAAAGCTCTGGTCCAGAAAGAGGCGGAACGTGTTTTCAGTAGTTTCGCATTTTATAGGTCAATTTTTATGATCAAACGTAAAAATTATTATGTCCAAGGGTGAAGGAACTTAAGGAAGTTGTGCAATTTTAAATTTTAATGTTTAGAATGTCTGGTCCAGCTAGTGACTGATGTGGGATACGTTCCAGTTCGATGGGGTTAAGGTTAAATTATGAAAGCGTTTTTATACGAAGAATATTGTGAAACCGCAAACTTTAATGTGGTTTGCTTAAGATGTCTAGTCCGGTTTGGATTTAATACTTTATGATTCAGTATTGTGACGACTGTATATTTGTGAAAGGTTTTCCATTTGTATTGCACGCCGACAAAATGAGTTGAGTAACTCTTTATGAATCATACGAACTGAAATTCAATCTACTACTGGAGTCTGGACGAGGTTATCGACGGATTCCACTCATTGAAATCCAACCGCAAAAATTATAAATATCAGTGACGATACAAGTGGAATGTTTATTTGTGTTTGGACTTCACAATTACAAATACAAAACAACAAATTGTATGGGATGCACACGAAGCACGCAAACAACCTCCGGCAGTATTATTATAGTTTTAACTATAGGAGTTAGTAAGGAGTTAAATTCTATTCTTATTTTGTGACCATGCCGTACATGAGTCAGAATTTGTACAGTATGTACAAAACTACATATTATTTATGATAATATGTAGTATTATATATGTATGTATATGTCGTTTATTTTGATATTAAAAAAAAAAAATTATCGTCCAGATTGCCACATTATCTTTGTGAATGTTCATTTCCTAGTGGTACATACTAATAAGTTTATAGGAATTTTGAGGAAGAATTGTGTCATGTCATTTGTCTTAAATCTGTATTGGCCGATTTCAACAGTCCGCAGTCTACTATAGGACGAGCGTCGGACTTTGCCTCGTTAAGCGGTTAATGACATTGCAAGTAAATATAAATTGTAATACAATCAAATTGTGGTTTTGCACGTTCCAAAAATAATTGTGATATACTCCGCTGCTAACTAATTAATTTAAATTGGTAAAAATAGTAAACAACGTATGTGTTCTATGTTATAACCAATTGTTTTGTTCGCTGAAGTGAATCTACAGTAGAATTTCTTACTCTGAGAAAGTTTTGTTTGGACGTATAGTGTGAGAGTTCGCAAATTCAAATAAGCACGTAAGATTTCGGAGAATATTTTGAGTCCATTTTAAAACCTCGTCAAATTGACATTAGAAATACCAACGCAGAATACTCCACACGGTGAAATTAATTTGGACGAAGCTGCGAAGAGATTATTTTAAAAAAATGGAAACATTGGATTCAGAAAGAAATATTGCTGATGTTGGAATTCCAAACAATTACGACACTCCTAAGCTGACAAGCGATAACGCTCAAATTCAAAATGACTCAACTGGAAGTTATAGAAGCGGAGAGTTTATTAGAAATCGCCAGAGTCCTACAGGACAATATCAGGGACCATCCAGTTCTAGCTCCAGTTCTTCTGGAGAACCAAATTCGACAAGGGATCTTATGCAACTACCAATTGATTGTGATCTCAGCACTGAAGAGCAAATTTTAGAAGAGTTGAGTAAACTTCCACCTGTTCCACCAATTCAACTTAGTTTTACAAAAAAGGTTGCCGTCGCAAGTGGTCATATTTTGAATGACCTTTGTGCTTCCCTTTGGTTTTCATACCTCCTTCTGTACTTTCAAAAAGTAGTTGAGTTTGATAAAACTAGCAGTAGTAATGACAGTCGGTATGCTGCCGGACTTATGTTCTTAGGACAGGTTAGTATATACTCATTATTCTGAAACATTTCTCACATTTTCTTTTGCACAGATGTTAATAGATTCTAGAAATATTTTATAGATAATTGATGGTCTCGCAACCCCTCTGGTTGGATATGAAGCAGATCAAGACACTAATTACTGCTTATGTAGAAGAAGCTATGGTCGCTGCAAGTCGTGGCATCTTGTTGGTAAGATTGAATTTTTTAATTAAATCTTAAAGGAATTAATTAATTAAATAAAAACTTATTCGTGTTACAGGAGTAATATTAGTCATGCTCAGTTTTCCATTTGTGTTCGCACCATGCATTGGATGCAGTTCAGAATCCTCGGACTGGGCGAAATTAATCTACTATGCCCCATTCATAGTTATTTTTCAAATAGGCTGGGCCTCTACTCAAATATCGCATTTAGCGTAAGTAATCTACTAAACTGTTAGCATTGACCTTTACGTTTTTTATGCCAAGCTTTTTCGCAACTGGAAAGAACGAGTTTTTAATTAGACAATTTGTCTGGTTAGTTTGATTCCAAAGATGCACCCCGACGAACTAGTGCGGACGGAACTGTTGGCTATGAGGTAATGTGAAAATCAGATGCTATCAATGCATTCTTCGAGTTAACTAAAGTAGTGTTTTTACGTTTTTTCAGATATGCTTTCACAGTTGGTGCAAACATTATTATTTTTCTGATGACCTGGTTTACTCTAGGGAATAATGATAATTGTAGAATAACGCCAGACGATGCGCACAGTTTTATGGTAAGACCATAAAGTACATAATGTACAATTTGAAATGTTGAGTCGTAATAACTTATCTAAAACTGAGCTTGTGAATGATTAGACAATAGCACTAATTGCCGTCGGAATTGGTGGCTTCTTCACACTTTTGTTCCATATCTACGTACGAGAAGAATCTGATCAGAAAGTCAAGCAAACTGTGGCTGTTCTGCAGTCGCGTACAGAATTAATCAGACGTCTGAGTCAAGTTGAAGCAGAATTGGCTCAATCAAGTCTTCCAAACTATCGCTCAGTAGGTTACAGGACGCCGTCTAGAAGAACGCGTCGTACAAAGTCTACAGGTGATACAATCGGTGCAGGCGGAGGAAGCCCTATACCAGAAAATGTCTCGGATGAAGAATCGTCAAGACCTCTGTTACCACTCGATGAATGTGATAATATCCACGTTCGAATTCGTAAACCAAGCTCAAGGCGAACTCCAGATATTGACGCTGTTCAAGAAGGTCGAATCTCGAAATTATCCACCAGACATCTCAGTTTAGGAAAGGATCATATGTCATTGAAAGACTGGTTAACCCTTCCTCAATTTTACTTGGTATGTTAGCTAAGAAAGGATACCACAATTGCCCTAGAAAATGCCCCCATGCAATTGGCTGCAAAGTCGTTGAGAGCCCAGCAGCGAAAAATAAACCTTGGTCTGACTAGCGAGGTGGATGGCCATAGCGGTGTCAAAACCGTGGTCCCGTACCTATAATGTTCGCTAAATAATTCAAACGGTGACCACTAACAATCCAATGTCTACGCTTCTCTTCACTACCGTTGTGTTGTCGAAGGGTGCTCTAAACGGTCTTTAGCAAATTGTAAAGCGGCAGTTTTTGTGTTGTGGGATTCTTGCGGTACCTATATGCCGTGTAACCTCTCAGATTATACTTTCCAGGTTATCAACTATTAACTAAACTTGATTTTATTTAGGTTGCCTTGATTTACTTGTCAACAAGATTAAGTATGAATTTGAGTCAAGTATATGTGCCATTGTATCTTCAAGATTCTCTGAGACTTCCTTGCAGAACGGTCGCAACAGTTCCACTAACAATGTACATCTCTGGTTTCACCGTGTCACTCTTTATTAAAGTTATCAACAAGAATTTTGGCCGACAATTGGCTTACATTTTTGGATCAGTTCTCCTAATGGCAGGCTCACTGCTAATATTCTTTTTAAACTGGGATGGTCCGAACAGCGTAGTGCTCAAGGAATATATCATTTATTGCGTCGCAGCCTTGTTAGGTAAAATGGATATTTGTCAACATAACATAGATTAAAATACTCCGACGAAGATTATTTGACGAAACATTGCATTTTTTCCTTAGGTGGAGGTGCTTCAGCAATCCTAGTCACTAGTCTGTCCATAACTGCAGATTTGATTGGTAACAATGTTGAGAACGGGGCTTTCGTTTATGGTGCCATGAGTTTCTGTGATAAATTCTCCTGTGGAATTGGCGTTCTACTGATTAGCTCATTAACTCCTTGTTCGTAAGTGCCGTACATGAATAACTTTACTAGAAATATTGCGAGGAAAGCCAACATTTCTTTTTAATGTTACTTTTAGTGATGAGGAGAATATCTCAACAATTGGAGATACTGACTCTTGTGATAAAGCCGATAACATTCCATTTTATAGAAATGTACTCTCATTTTCCGCTGGAGGTAAGTCGGTTTATCGCTTAAGGCTTATTGAGTGTTCAAGTAAGTGTAAAAATTGTTTAATATTTTGTGTGATTTGTTCTGAAGGGTGTGCTCTGCTGGGTGTTTTTGGCATAATTCTACTCACCATCCGAATTCATATGCAAAACCGTCAACGATAGACCGTCCATATCTTCAACACGTGGTTCAAATGTAACCTTAAACGCGAATCAAATTTTTGCGAAGACATTTGGAGTGAAAGTAGTTTGATATGGTGCTAAATGACATACCAGCTAATTAATTTTTTAATGTTTCGGGAATTTCTCGCACCACTTATTTTTAATTCACTCGTTAATTACTTTTTACGTTATGTCATAAGTGCTGCAGCTGCAGGCTGAACTTAAAATCTAAAAATTTTCCGTGGGTCTGAGTTGCTACTACTACATACATGGATACATGTAGTCATTCGTAAATTACCATACCGGAAAAGTACTTTTTAAATAAAATCATATTTGTTCTAATTTGAAAATATTCTTGTATTCGCTGATTACAGATATTCTAGATATACCGTCTGTCGCAAAAATAACCACCCCCCTTTGTTTATAATTTCTAGTACACTCGGCACGAATCCGGATTTGCCCGGATTCGGATTCGTTCGAATCCGGATTCGCGAATCCCGAATCCGTCAAAATCCGGATCCGGATTCGAGATGCGAATCTGGATTCGCACTCGTGCGAAGAATTAACCTCAGAGTAGCCTCAGAAAATGATATAAAAATAATTCTATGGTCGGACTCGGATTCGCACGAATCCGGATTCGCGAATCGTGAATCCGGTTAAAGTCGGATTCGGAATCCGCTTCGCTCCCGTCGAATCCCGCAAAAGCCGGCTTCGGATTCGTGCGGAGCACTAATAATTTCTAAACAAGTTGCAAAATTATGTTACATTTAAGTCATTTAATTGGAAAACGGATTGTGATGGTTAGCTATTTAATTGATTTGAAAGGCAGTAATTTACAAAAATGTAATTTATGTCGCTATGAAGGCGACAATTAGGGGGGTTGGGTTGGTTATTAGCCCGTGGACGCAGTCCTGAAAAGTTTTCAAGATAAGCTTGAAAGTTCTGTCGATTCGACTACATTACGTTTATTATGCTACGAATGTTAATACCGATATCCGAATCCGACTCGAAATTCTAAATACCGGAATCCAAAAATAATCAGAGTCGGAACCAGAATTTGAATCACATTTTCCGATTCTGATTCTAGTCTTAGTTCCATCCAGCCGGATCGAAGGATGAGGGTGTTTTTGACAATTCTTACAGTTTTATCTCCGCGTTCTCACGTAGTTGGTAGTATTTAGTTACTTACTACTAGCCGCGAAGTCATATAACTTCCTCAAAAAAATATACGAACCCAAAATTTAAAATAACTGGAACCCTAATCCGAAAGTCGAAATTTGAGTTTCAGTGAATCAGAATCCGGAACTTGGAATCTGAATTGACTCATATCGAAGTTGGAATCCGAGAGATTTACGAACTCAAAAAATAATCGGAATTGGATAAATAATTTGCAATCATCAACCCTGCTGATTCTGTGATTGTGCATACGCGTAGCAAGCACCAAATGACCCACACGGACTTTTCAGTTATTGCAACAATGGGCGTATGAGTTAATTTGGCGTCTTCATATATTTTGGAATTGTTAACAAAATGAGTAAATCGTGTAATATGTTCATATACCGTAAAATCCCGATTAGAACGCGGAGCTCAAATAGAGCGCGGGTTATGAAGCTGGATTCGGAAATAGATCGCGGGTTCGAATTCATCGCGGGTGTACATATATAAACTGGAACTGCATTATATACAAAGCCGGAGTGCCAATTTCGCCATAATGAAAACAGTTTATTGAATAGATGCCGTGGATTCTGATGAAAATATTTAGTAAAACGCGGGTTCGATTACATCGCGGGTCCCAAATACAAAAATATAACGCGGGTCTGGGGGCTCTCGATTTGAATAGAGCACCCGCGGTCTAATCGGGATTTTACGGTACGTAATAATTACAATGGTGCAATTGTGTCGGTCAGCATCACTCACTGATGAATCAATGTGCAGCATTGTTATCAGGAATGTTGACAAAAAGTAAATAAACCACACCTAATCAGAGTAAATTGAATTTAGCATAAACATCAATTAGTTACTGTTTTTTTGTGGTTACCCGAAAACAAAAATAAAATTCTGTGGGAAACACTAAAGATTTTTATAAGGTTTGTCTATTTCCCCGCAATGTTAAATTCCCATTTGTTTTTTCCATACCTCCGCGTCTAATTCAAATTCAAAACTCTTCATTGCTGTGACTACCTTAACTATTTTTGAAAATTGAAAAATCTGCAAAATTTTCTCGCATACAAAACAATCAACATACATAGTGTGAGAACAAAAATCGATAAAAGTTTAGCTGTAGCCTGTAGCGGTAGTAGCCGATCACTCGCTGCTCTGAAAACGTCCCTTGTGAGATGCATGGGGAGTGGTCTGACATCTACGACACTTTTGGTCAACTCCATAAATGTAAATATCAACGAAAACATTTATTTCCGGGAAAGTGCTAAATATTATAGATATTTTTAGGATTTTCAATTTCAACGAAAGTATTAAAAATAACCTAGTTGGCGTGTTTGTTCGTTTTAAGAAATTGGACTGTCTCAATTAATTACAACTAATTGTGTGCCAGAATGCTATTGACAGAGGATGGAATAGTGGAAATACTCTGAATCCGAGAGAATTGAATAAAAGCGAATGTAATTGAATGATTTTATAATACATAATAATTTTTATAACATCTTAAAAATACTTTAAATAAGTATTTAGTAACCGTAAGAAGACAAAAACGGATGAACCTATTAGTTGTATCTTCTGTCCATCGTAGGCGTAATTTGTAAAAATTATATTTTATACAAACAAATAGCACAATTAATTTTTTACGATTACAAATTCATGCAAGCCAAGACGATACATGTGAGATTTGAAAGAATTTTGGAAAGGAAACGTCGGGAGTTCTGAATATTTTGATTAAAGGAGTGTGTTAGTTCGTAAAAGGTAGAATTTAAAGTTTAATATTTTTGATATTTGAATCGATCTTGAGGAATAAATAAAAGACCTTGAATAATTCAAGGTAAGGTCGTAAGGTATGAATTATTCATACACATCACTTGATATTTGGCCGAATTTGGCTTTTTCGGAAAGAAATTAGAGAAATTAGACTTGTGATAGCTTACGTGATGCTTGACCAAAATTCAGAAGGCTTCAATTTTCTGGTTGTGAAATTTTACCTAGATACGCAATATAGCCAGCCCTGTTATCTGATCTGAAATTTTAAATTGATTTAAAATTTGATCAGGTAGGATAAGTCGATTGGATTTCATCAATAGTGCTTGTTCACCCATGTCTCCGCCCGATCCTATTGACCGACATTTAGAAATCTCATTATTGTAAATAATAGTTTAGTCATTCGTCAGCGATTAACCTTTAAATTGTTGCAATTTATACAATTTTCGTCGGTTTATTAAAACTGCCATTCTGACGTATTCAATGTGACTTGTTAGTATAGTGAAGGGGTTCTGGTAATTAGCATAATTATAAGTTTCTGCTCTAATCCAATCCTTATTATTTTACGAACTGTTAGTCATTTTTTCATAGTAACGTAATTATATTGTTAATTTCAGAACTTTGTACGGAACACTATTTCGTAACACAGGATCCGAGGTCGTTCTCTATTCGACGCAGCCATTCATTACATCGAAATCCGTCAAAATGCTGAGGCAAACTGGAACCTCGGCAATTTCAGCTCTACTGGCAGCTTCGAGTACTTCTCCCGGAACGTCTGCGACTCGTACGAACAACTATATTGAACGTCCGGTTAGCGATGATGAATCTCCTCAAGATCTACCAGATGCATCTTCCAATTCTTGTCCGCGTTCAACTTCAAAGGGTGAAACAACGACTGAAAAATTGTCAAGGACGGTCATTGTGGAAAATACTCTTACGGAGGACTTGCCCCAAAATAGAATTCGAAGGGGAAATGTGTGTGAGGCTTGGCAATCCACAAAGTCATGTCTGAGGGAACGGATCTCTTATTTATTCAACAATGAAACACTTAGTGATATTACTTTCTTAGTTGGAAGAGGAAGAATTTCAATTCCAGCGCATCGATTTGTTTTGGCCATTGGGTCACCAGTCTTTGATGCCATGTTCTACGGCTCTTTGGCAATGCAAGTTTCAGAGAAAACATTAGAACTTCCAGATGTTGAACCGGAAGCTTTTCTTTCACTCCTAAAAGTAATAATTTTTGAGATTTCTTTGTGATATAATCCAATCGCTATGTTTAATCAGTTGCTTTGTATTTCTGTAGTTTCTTTACGCGGATGAAGTCAGTGTTTCAGGTAATCTTTTAAAGTTAACGTTTTTATTTCCGAAACAAAATATATAGTACAGTCCATTTATGAATTGGGAATGGAGTGACGATTCCATCATACACTTTTGTTTTCGTTTTTACAGCTGAAACCGTCTTGACCGTGCTATACACAGGTAATATCTTAGATAATACAGAAATAGTAATAAGTACTTTTGTATTGCCTAATGGCAATATAATTGGACACAACCAAATGGATGTGTCCAATCTTGTTATTCGTACAAAATTAGATGGAGTTGTAGAGAGTTTTTCTACTTAAATGAACAAATTATTACAGCAAAGAAATATGCAGTCCCAATGCTCGAAGACCATTGTGTAGCTTTTCTGAAGGACAATCTGACGGCGGAAAATGCATTTCTCTTGTTGAGTCAAGCCAGATTGTTCGACGAACCACAACTAGCAGTCTTATGTTTAGATTGCATTGATAAGTGAGTACATTCCTTCTGGTTCGGAGAAAAATGACAGCAGATTTAAGAAAATATTTTAATTTGTTTCAGAAATACGGCAGCCGCAGTTAGTGCGGACGGATTTTGTGAAGTTGATCTGGATACGCTCTGTGCAGTTTTAGAAAGAGACACTCTCCGCATTAAAGAAATTTCTTTATTTGAAGCGGTCTTGAAGTGAGTTTTGATTCGAAGAATTAAATATTAAAGCATTTACCACGAAATTATTTTTCGAACAGATGGGCATCTCAGGAATGTATGAGAAAAGGAATTGACGTTATACCATCGAATCAACGATACGCATTGGGCCGAGCACTGAATTCTATTCGATTTCCACTGATGCCAGTTGAAGATTTTGCTGTAGCTGTGGCGCAAACTGGATTGTTGAATGAGACGGAACTAGTTCGTCTCTTTCTACATTTCAACATTGGTTCCAATCACACGTTAGTTGTCATTGTCAGGCAATAAAGCCAAACTTTGAATTCACAGACCCTCAATTCATTCATCATTTTTTTGTTCAATATTTATAATAAATTGAATAGTATATTCTAACCCAATTCATTTACTCATTTTTTTCAGGCAATTAAAGCCAAAACTTGAATTTACTGATCGGGCCAGGTGCTATATGACAGGAAAGCAATTATCTGTGTACCGTTTTCAACAAGTGGACACTCGCTGGGGCTATAACGGTCTTAGCGATCAGATTAGGTACTCAATTTGCACTGAGACTGACATTTGTTACGATTACCGTGTATAGCTCACTACAATTTATCTTTTGTGAACAGGTTTACAACTGACCGACGGATTTATATAGTGGGTTTTGGACTCTATGGTGGTCTGTTTGGAAAGAAGGAATACCGTGTTGACATTCAAGTCTGCTTACCTTCTCCGACAACGATTCTTGGGCACCACTCTGACACTTTCTGCAGTGATGGAACGAAATCAACTTTCAAAGTCATGTTTGCTGAACCCATCGAAATATTACCAGAAGTGGCATATATTGCTTCGGCTACTCTAAGGGGGCCAGACTCTCATTACGGAGCAAAAGGACAACGAAAAGTTGCAGTTGAATGTGCCGATGGTACTATGGTAAATTTTCTCTTCTCGTATTCCTCAGAAAATAACAATGGGACTTCTGTTGAGGATGGTCAGATTCCGGAAATAATATTTCATACTTGAAGACTTCAGTTTTGTGTACATTAAGTTTGGATTTGATTTATCCTTGTGCGTTCTTAGATATGTGTTTGCTTTTGTAACGAAAGAGGCTCTGGTCATTATGAACTGCTCGATATTTCTATAGTTACTTTTGGTTTAGGAACTTTTTTATAAATTGTATTGTAAGACGGCAGTTAAATTTAATTGTTTTGTAACGCCATTTCATCTGTACGTTCGTTTGTATTTCACTTGTTTGTGTCTGTACGATTGTATTTGTCTGGCTTTCATTTTTTTAATATTGAATGTGTAGACATTGAAGCGTACTGTGTTATAAAACTATGGTTGTAAGAAAAGTCTGCGTCCTACTAAAATTATAAAACTCAATAAAAGTTTACCTTCAGTCAGTGGATTTTAAGTTTAACTACAATTAGTTGAACGCATCCATTTCTAAATTCCGTTTACCTTACCAGGTTTAGACAGAGGAACTGAAATCTTGAAAACAACTTTCACAGTTCATTGTATTGGTTATCTGTATTGCATAAAATTTGCGATTTTGGAAGTACCAGTTCGATTTGTACATTATAGACAGTTTTATTGAATCTCTAATCTACTGACCCGGAGTTAATTTGTTCTAGTTGTTTTAAGAAAGAATTCTAGATTACGCTACAAACGACAGCTTAATTAAACGTACAATTTAAATGGACATTTATTTGTTTCGTGTGCTAATTTTCTTGGAATTGCGTAAAGCATAAATATTTGAGAATGTTAAAAGCGAAGACATTTTACGAGATTCGTACTGAATAAAACGTTCCAAATTCTGTGTGGGCCGTTAGTATCTCTAAGGCAAGAATGAAGTTATTTTGGAATATTATCCACATGAAATATTTTGACATCATACGTGGCAGTTCAAAACTCAGTCGCCCTCCAGCACGCAGCAACCTAACTTAGGGGTATTTTGAAACCATTATATAGATTTTGGGAGACCGCTTTGGATTTGCGTTACGATTTTACATATTATACTTATGTGTTTCTCCTACGATAATTAGAATAATATTACAACCTTTGTCAACAGTTTATTCCATGATTAGGAGAGCAGACTAAGTATTCAAGGCTCGGAAGTAAATACTTGTCAACGAGAATTGTCCCCTTTAACGACCGAGGAGACGTTAGATTCTAAGTTAAAAATCTTTATCTACCAAACCCTTATCCAGACGTCTCTCCACGTCGACTCCAGGGAAAACCGAAAAGTTTTGCCCGGAAATACCCGTGTATACTAAGTGACGACCGAACAACAACCTGTGAATATCTTGCCATATGTTATATATTCCCCGCACACTTGTTGGCTTTCTCTCTTGGCTTTCACTTTTGTAACATATTTCTCCACAGCTTGTCCATGTAGAAAGCAGATAGTCCATCTATTCTTCCTGAAGTCATTTAGATTTAGTTGTACAGTATTATAACTTAACAATAATTTCAACTGGTGGTTTCCTATTTAATTAGTTGTGATTGAGTAGCTAGTAAAAGACGTCGTCCAATTAGTGTAATGGAAGTTCATGAAAAATTACTCAAATCTCCAGAAAATTATTCTGCACTTCCGACGAACGAGGGTGAGACTCCACGTCCTCAGAGGTTGGTTCTATGCGACAAGTTTAGAAATTGAAATTGTATTTGGTGTAAAATTAAAATATTCATGTCCAGGAAACTATGGCCATTCTCACTTCCTCGTCGTTACTTCGTGGCTGTTCTAGCATTTCTCGGATTCTGCAATTTGTACATTTTGCGAGTCAATTTGTCCGTCGCAATTGTGTCCATGACTGCACCAGGCGATGGAAAGGAATTCAACTGGGATACGAAAACAAAAGGATTGATTTTGAGCGCATTCTTCTACGGTTACATTGTAACACAAATTCCGGGAGGTTGGTTGGCTAACAAATATGGCGGTAAAAAAGTCTTTGGAGCTGGCGTTTTGATCACTTCGATTTTGTCTCTCATGACTCCTATGGTTGCTTACGGAGGACCAAGTTGTTTGGTGATTCTTCGAATTTTACAAGGTTTGGCTGAGGTAAATCGATTTATGACAATATATCGACAGCGGTCATTATTTATATCCTTAATTTGTGTATTTCCACACCTGTTACGCTTGAATGCTTTGGAATATCCCTTTAATAAAGAAAGCTAACCAAATCTCAGAATTTTTACATTACAGGGTGTAACATATCCATCTGCTCATTGCCTTTGGGGACGCTGGGCCCCAATGGTAAGTTCCGTGGTCAATATTTAAATGTAGCTGGGGCGCCTTCAAATATTTTGTTATCTTCTTTCATCAGAGTGATCGGAGCCGCCTTGTCACAATTGCTTTTTCTGGATCTTATGTTGGAACGGTTATTGCACTGCCAGTCTCTGGACTCCTTGCTGATAATTATGGTTGGCCTAGTATATTTTACGTCTTTGGAATAGTTGCATTGTTGTGGTCGACAGCCTGGATGATTACTGTATCTGAAACACCTGCAGAAGACAAGTATATATCACAAGAAGAAGTTAACTATATCACATGCAGCTTGGGTCCACCTTCGCCAACCGTGCTAACAAAATTATACAATTACAATATTAATTTCCCTACAGCCTAGTCTGAAAAACGTGCTTTCTTTTACATCCTTAGCATAAACTACCTTGGAAATTGATACTAACTTCTACACCGGTCTGGGCAATCAGCGTTGCACATTTTGCCGAAAATTGGGGATTCTATACCTTGTTGACATTGCTACCAACTTATATGAGTGGTCAGTTTCGTATACTCAAATGCAACACGAATTAGAAATCGGGGTCTCATTGATCATAAAAAAATTACCCCTTGTACAGATGTGTTCAAATATGACTTGGCAAAATCTGGATTCATTTCTGCTCTCCCTTATTTGGTAATGGCAATTATGGTGCAGTTTGCTGGGATATTAGCGGACTGGCTTCGAGCAAGATATCTAACGACAACTCAAGTTCGAAAATTGTTCACCTGTGGAGCATTTATTGCCCAAACCACATTCATTATGGCGGCCGCCTTCATATCAAACGCGTTCGGAGCCATTGCTTGTCTCACCGCGGCGGTTGGATTGGGAGGATTTGCTTGGGCTGGTTTTAGGTCTGACAATAAGATGCATATTTGAGTTAAAAATCATTTTTTTATAATTTGAAATCGCCGTACGTCTTTGTTTCATTAGTGTCAACCATTTGGATGTCGCACCTCAATACGCTGGGCTTCTAATGGGGATTTCAAACACATTTGGGACTATACCTGGAATGATAAGCCCCATATTGGCAGGGCACATGGCTAGCAATGGGGTTCGTTGACTTTCCTTTGTTGCATGAAGTCATATTAGTAATTCCCATACATTTTCTAATTTGGTATAAGCAGACTTCAGCAGAATGGCGAGAAGTATTTTCCATCTCCGGCGCAATATATCTTGTCGGTGGAATTATTTATGGAGTACTAGCTTCTGGCGAGCAACAAAAATGGGCTGACACGGCTTCCTTGGACCTTACCACTTCATGCATAGACTCGGATTAATTGACCTGCCGATGACTAAATACCTACCCATCTGGTTTCACGATTATGCATTAAGAATTTCAATTATCATTTGACATATTCTTGACTAAATTTCGTTGGTGCTATTACCGTTAAGTATGTCAGAGGTTTGAATGCGATTAATCGGATCGGCTTAGAAAAGAAGTCAACCAGCACGGTAACATAACTAGATAAGAAAATTTAATTGTGCAACCATCGCATCATGCCATACCGAACTACGGGATTCATAGCGGGTACTGTACATGATCGATTCGAAATCAGGGTTTCCATTCAAAATAGATAATTCGTAATCCGGTGTCTAATTGAGCACTGGGGTACTGCGAACTACTTGTTCTTGTGGAACAATCTAAACCGTAATCCGGTTCACATTTGAGCCAAAACTCGTATTAGAGTCCATGTTTCTAATCGGTCATATGCGGTAATTCAAGTCCGAACCGTTCGGGTTATAATCAATACGGATCTGACCTGGAAAGGATTAGACATTAACTCCTTGTTCGGCGTTCGACGAGAGAATCTGAATTCCTACAAATAACTTTACAAATCCAACAACTTGACTTGACAACTTTTCAGATTCTTTCTTTCCACAGTATTTGTAATTCGTAATTACAATATTTCGTTAATGTGTTTCTTTTCAAATTCGGATGTGTCCCCTGAGTTTCATGACCCGTCGAACTTCCTCAAGCAGACTTTGAAGATATGAAAATCCATTGGTATTTTGTAGTTATCGGTCACGTTTATTGATTGATTGATTGATTGATTGATTTATTTATTCAACTGTCAGACCGATTTCACATACGTGTTCGTGGATGCGTTGGCGTTGGCGTGTCAATTTACGTTGTAATGTAAGCCACTCCTGCGGATACGTCCAAATCAACAAGCACTAATTGTAGGCGTAAAGTAGGATAGTCAAGATAAAAAGCCACATGTTTCAGGATTTCAAAATCATAGCCACAATTTCTTGACCGTATTGACCGTTAGATAGATTGATTTGATGTTTTGTAGTAATTGCTGTATATGTTGTTCGTTATCTCACATGATCCAATGTCGATAGTTATTCTGTCCTCTGATTATTTTCAAATTCGAAATTGATTACCTATCAATGTTCAGTCCGCCAACAAATATTGAAACCATTTCATTAAAGTATAGACCTATGTTGATTTATTGATTGTTGTATTTTAACCACTTTTCAAATGTTGTTTGATGCAAACTCTTCAATTATTCTCCAATCTGTAAAACAAAAAACCGTATCGACTAGAAATAAACCTTACAGAAACTATGGATAATGCACTGAGCACTTCAAATAATATGAATACTGAGAATTATTATTTGCAGTCGCAGTTACGAACATTCATTAAACAAATCGGCATTTTATGAACCTCTTGTAGTCCCCTCAATATATCAAAATTCACCACAAGGCAATGGAATAAGTATTTACTTCGCCTTTCTGCCTTCAACTGATTCGGAGCGTCATTGATTGATTTATTGATTGATTCGAATTTATTTTCATGATAGAGACACGTAACATACTATTAATAAACAGTCGCGACTGTGGGAAAGCCCGAGGAAAAAGTATTTAAGGGAGTGGTTGAGAGGTTTTTTGAATTGGGCGAGAGGGTGCGGAGAGAGTGTGTGGTCACTTTTTGAGATGTAGTGAGGAGTGGTTCATATGGGCATGACCACATAACGTTAAGAGATATGCATGACCACATAACGTTAAGAGATGGGGATGACCATATAACGTTAAGAGATGGACATGACCACAATAACGTTAAGAGATGGGCATGACCACATAACGTTAAGAGATGG
>JAQFYE010002529.1:0-17731 GCA_034694305.1 Protaphorura glebata
AGAGGTTTGTAACTTGAAACACTTCTAAGATACGCTCATTCAAAGTTCGGAAAAAACTTTAGGAATGGCCCTCGTACTCACTAATTTGTGATCTTACGTTCACTGAAAGCCATTATAAAAAATATGTTACATATTTTCCCCGAGTTCGGTGTCGTTTGGCGTAGGGAAAGTAAAACTGGTAATATGAGAAACTCACGTCGACAAAAATTACTTGAGAAACAGCCACCCAGAAAAATCAGGTCAAGTCAGACGAGAAATATAATCGTAGGAATATATGTCATGTCAAAAAATCAAAATGCTCGTAAAAAGCCCACCAAGTATTCATCACCCATCCAATTATTTGACAAAAAATGCTGCATAAACCTTCCAGCTGTGGAGAAAATTAAGAGACAGAACAATGGTAATGGATAAATCGAATTCAAGTCTATGTGTGAAGTAGAACAAGTCGACGAATATCAATATCAATCAATTGAATTTACTTGATTTATGTATTTAATCCATTCTTCATTAACTGCAAACCCAGTAATCAAAAATGGTGAAAGCGAGCAATTTAATTTTGACATTCCAATAGGCAATCAACCTCAATAAACATACACTCGACTCAAGTGAACAAAACATCCTGCTTCCTGCAAAAGCCGTCACTCACTCTGTCTCTTCCGGAATTCGTTCTCCTGAAAATAAGATAAGAACGAATGTTGAAATAACAAATGGTAACGAACTCTACAAAGAGAAACTCAAAGACAAACATAAACAAGTCAGCAAGAAGTCAGATATAATTGTTGTTTGACAAAACAGATACTTTCTTGATTTATATTCGATCGAATCAATTCCACATACTCAACCCACAAACTTCTCTCCAAACTCTCCGTAACTCTCATCATCAGAATTCACTTCTTCATCTACAAGGTCAATAAATTTTTAAATATAAGATTGTTTATGAAAGTATGAAATCGCTACCATTACCTGCAAACGTTTCCACCTTTCTGGCCTCCAAAATGACGCCGCAAAACATTCTTGCGTTGAAAAATCCAACGGCAATATTGCACTCAGTTTCAGTCGTAAACTCTGCTGACATTGTTTGATTGTCATGAGCCGATATTGCGTTTCCTCCAAGTGCCGCCAAGATGATCTGCGCACAAATTAAAACACTTAGATTAATTTGAAGTTTAGTTTATTGGTATTTAGTGTATTAGTAATAGTATTCAATATGACCTGTCAAGGTTTTTGGAGTATGACCCACACAAAAATTTAATATAACTGAACAAAGTATAAATTCTTTATTAGTATCTTTCAACATATTATCAATTGTCATCCCGACTTAAAACTAGTTAAATGGATCCTATTCAAAACAAATAATTTATAAAAGAAGTAATAGCTCACTTGACAATATTTCTGGAGGTTGTTCGTCGCAGTTGGCAAATAATTGGAGATTATTATCTTGAATTTTTTCGTCCTTGAATTTTCCAATCGCAAACCGCCTAGTGTAATGGCTGCCTTCACACAGTTTGCGAGTTCAGGAAGTCCTATTTGACCAACCCCAACTCCTCCGTTTACTTTGGTCTGACAAAAGACCTTATACGCTGGATCTGTTAGCAAAAAAAAAGTTCACTGGTTAATTAATAGGAATTACAATATGTGAAAAATAATTAATAGTTGATACAAGTAATTAATAACCTTCGTATGACATCTTCAAACAAATAATTTGTTACGAAATAGAAAAGAAAGAACACGCTGACCCTGACTTGAACAAAAATCAAAATGGTAGAAGGCTAAGGACAGGATGGTTTTATTGTATGCAAGGACTACCTGGAAAAAGGTGATGATAAACTATGCAGGGTTTGTCAAGACTTATTTTTATCTCAGCAATCATACCAAGTAAAAACGGTCCCACAATTCTGAAGAATGAGAAATCAGTGCACCGTGCTACGATCAGCTATTAGTTAAACATATCGAAAAACATAGACGTATGACTCGGGATTGGATCATATCAACCAACGCAACGGTGTATTCAAATAACCACTACGATTACCGACTTTTGCTATCAGAAGGGATAGCAAAGGCGTCGAATTTTTTTTCGGGACCCTGTACGCAAAAAACAATGAATGAATTGGATATTCTAAGGATAACCCAAACCTTGACATGCGAATGAAGGAATAAGGTTCAAAGTATACGGGAAAGCACGAGGACATTTGGATTTGACAAAAATGAATTCAAAATTCTTCGGTCTGGGTTCAAACCGAGTGATTTTTCTTTAAACTGCCCATAATTACCAAAGATATGCACATACTCTTGGGGATGAATAACGAAATGGCTTTTATTGTAATTCGGAATATCGTCAATTGAAGAAACACGAGGAGTTTGAACTTGAAACTGACATTTATTTTCTGCGTACGAATATTCTGCTGCACATAACAAATAATTTAATTTTGAAGGAAGTTGAAAAAATAGTGTGTCTACTGGCTTTTGTTTTAGTAAGGGTTGAGCGTAGGTAGGCAAGATGTTGTATTTAAAGGCAGAGCAAAAAATAATTAGCAATAATACTAATCATCTAAGGTCCCCAATCGTCGTCGTCGTTTGCCTGAGCAGGTACATTTTCTCAAGCATCACTATCACTAACAGAATCAGAATCCTCAGAAACCTGCAATGTAAAAATTCAACAAATATCACTAAAGATTATTCGATTCGAATAATAATTTAATATTTGGATTCTAAAACATAAGAAGAAATTATGGGGACTAGGGCTTACATCTGAATTATCAGAATGTGCGACGTCATCATCGTCAGAATCAGAGTCCGAGCTCAAATCAACGGTTAATTCCTTTCGTCGCGCTTCTTCCAATAACTCTTTGTTTACCTGAATCAGAGAAACATTGTTAACATTTTAGTGGAATTAAAAAATCTACATTATTGTTTTTGGACACTTTCCTCAGACAGCCGTCATGTTAAACGCTAATTAGCACTAGTGGTAAGGCATGATAAAGAATCCGCCGCATATTGTACCCAAAGTATACCAGGAGTGAAACATTCAGTTAAAAATTATTGTACGGTAAGTCAAGCAATCACCACAAATTGGTAATTCGGAAATAATTGAGCCGGAAAGAAAAAAAAGTACGGGGGTTACTCGTCAAATATTTCAAAAGTGAAAGTTTGTAGATTATGTAAAAATCACTATTACATGAAAAAAAAATGATTCAATTATTAAAAACCAGCTCCGAAGCGAATACTTTGTTTTAACTTACTTCTTCCAATTTGATACGCTCAAGAAGAAGTCTTAAAAACCAAGTAGAGTCATAAGTCCGATGAACTCGCTCCGGTCCCATTTGATCCTTTCCATGTCCAGATTTTAATTCGAAAGCAAATCCCGTCAAACCTATTAAATTCGAAGAAATCAAAACATAGACGTGAATGAAAGTTAAACCGTCTACAAAAAAACAGCAATGTTTCTGAATTTAAGTTTAGATTTCATATGGGTGTGGGTGATACAAGTGATATTAATTCCAGCAGTTTGGTTTCCACTAAAATTTTCACGCAGTAAAGTTTCCTGGAAATAATCCGTGGTCCGAGACACGCTTTTTGAAATGATAAGGAGCTATTTGAATTTCTAGACTATGACGAGTATGAACGATAAGAAAATAATTTTACTTTCGCAATAGTCTTTTACTCCAGGACCAAACTTCAGCCTCCAAGCAAATTCCTTCAAGTATTTATTCATTAGTCTCACGTCATCATCTCCGTCTTCTTCTAAAACGTCATAATCTTGGACGCCATAACGAATGACAATTCTCTTCAGGTTTGTAAAGAAGGGAGAAAGAATTGGGTTGAAGAGATTGTCCAAATGCATTTTGACAGATTGAACGTTCGGAAATATTCGCCCGATCACTGGGAGACTATTAAGAAGAGTCCGAGTCCTCTCAAATCCATTGGGGAAGTCGATCTTTTTTAATTCCTTGTGCACTGATTTGGAGTCCAGGGGGAATAGGGACGATGTCCAATGTTCCGCAACTCCACGCATTTTAAGTTCTTCCAGTTTTGGAAAACAACGAGTCCAGTCCATCCGAGAGAATCGAAGTGTCCAAGCTTCTTCTCTGACTCTGTAGTTATTAATTGACAATAGTTTCACATTTTCCATCCGTGGGAATTTATACTCAAATGTCGTCGTGTTATGGTACGAGAACAGTTCCAAATATTCCAATGTCTTGGATTGACTTTGAAGAAATCCCATCATGGTTTCGGATTTAAATTCAATGTTATCAATACGCAATGACAAATATTTGAGTTTAACAGAACAGTCAAGTTTTTCTAATTCATTGTCGTTCAAAGAAGAAGTCCCCAAAAATAAAGTCATCAAGCGCGGGAGTGGTGAAATTTCAAGAGATCTCAAGAGTACAGCGGAATCAGTGTCCGAATGAAATGCAAATGCTTGTAAATATTTTGCTGATGCAAAATATTCACTTATGAATGATGTACGGGTGTTTTCGTCCAAGTAAAACGGGTTGTCTTTATCATCCCTGTACCCTTTGTTGAAGCGTACCTCTAAACTTGTCAATTTGTTCAGTTGAATATCTCCAAGATATGTTTTCATTGGACATTCGGCAGTGCCCAATGGTTCATCTGAATACTCCATGTATGAAAAGTCGAGAAACAGATTTTGTAAAGTTGGGGCAAATATTTTATAGAAATTCTGGATGACTTCAGATTGCTTTGGATTGGTAAGGTACTTCATTCGAAACTCAAATGAATTAACTGGCAGGAGTTTGCTTCTCTTCATTATTTTCAAGAATTTCTGCAAGTCCACTTTTGGAATATAGCACTTTGGAGAATATCCAATGTGTTTATATGGCTTGTAGAAATCAAATACTTTACGAATTCGTTTTCGTAGTTCCAACGTCGCTGCCGTGTTCCATACACGACACACTAGACGGCAAGAGCGAATGTCTTCTGTCGATGATAAATGTGAGAATATATTTTCAAGTGCCTATTAAAAAAATTAGTGTGCGTTTATGGAATGACAATATCGAAATTAAAGTTAAGTTAACAGTATAGTCTGTTATTTAAGTAAGATGTAGATTTTTAATATTTTTGAAATAATTCACGTTACTCACAACATCCGGAAGGCGAGGTGGACGTGGTTTTCTTCTGCGGCCTTGTGTCTGCATCTGTAACCATCCACATAAATATTATGGATTAATGAAATAAAAGATTGTAAATTAAGAGTTATTAATGGATGTACAACGACTTCGTCGTATACTGATAAATGCCTATTTCCTTTCTTTAGATTAGTTTACTTTTCATTTAACCGCGGGAGGTACCAAGAACAATGTAGACCGAAAAGCCTGTTCTAAAATTTCAATGTATTGTTTAGTGAAATCAACCCTCCACATAGAGAAATGATAAGGGGCTGACTGTCCTGCACCACCATGTAAGTACAGCAAACGTTCTACTACTTTAATCATAATTGAGTTGGGATTCCTTCAATAAAAACGTATAATTAAATGATGCGTTCAAAAACTACTAATAAAATTACTAAAATAAAAGTGCACTTTTTCTACCTCTGCCAATTTGGTTCTCCATTCTGCCTCACGTTCTATGAAAACTTGCCTCTCATGAATGATTCCTGCCAATTCTTTAAGTTCCGAAATTGTAAACGGAGCGTTGAGAAGTATATTTTTGGTGACATCGAAACAAGGTTCATTGTCCTCTCGTTGTAGTTTTTTTTAAAAATACCGGGTAAATACTCAATTTCCCATACCAGTGGTAAATAGTGGTAAATAATGGTAAATAATGGTAAATAATGGTAAATACCAGTGGTAATTAGTGGTAAATAACGGTAAATATGGTAGAATGGTAAATAATGGTAAAAAGTCACATTTTTATTGAAACACTGATATTCCACGTGTGGCAACAGAATGAGATAGTAGATACAGTTTCAAAGTACAGAACTACTTTTACTTAGTCGCTTTACTCAAAAAATTTCTTTGACGAACACGACTTGCATCTTCTTTACGCAACGCTCAAAAACAAAATGACAATTTCATAACTTTGTCCTGACTTAATATATTTCTTTTGTCAGTCTGTATGAATCGATAAGTAGAAAAAATACGTTCGACTGACGCAACGCTCGCCGGGCAACTACACATAGGAACTATGAGATCAATTAAGCCAGTTAACTCGGACTTCCGACTTCTCAGACTCAGCCACCAGTTTGCTGGATTACTTTCAGTCACAACTTTTTCGTTCAAACTACTTTTAGGAAATATTGCACTGTCCATTGCAAGGAAAGCCTGAGCCATTGTAACAAATGTAAACGAAAACCACAACTCACCGGCCAGATTCCTTTGACAATTTAAGGATTCACAATGCTTTTTCATGCGTGGAGCTTGACCACTGACTTTTGCCCCGCATTTGTTGCGCTCCTGGAGTTTCGTTATGTTTCCATTCGAATGTACAACTGATTTTTCTGTAAAACAACTCCAGATAGGATCCTTCGGCTTTCCCTTCCCCTTCCCCCGCTTGGACTTCGACTTCGAAGTTGTAATCGATATAGACGTGTATATACTTGTAGTTTCCATGGTGGAGGTCGAACCACTTTGATTAGTGCCAGTACTTTCACTCTGATCATTCATGATCGCGTGTGAAACCTCAGAATCTGACGAAGAATTTAAGTCTATTTCTGAAATTGACCCAGGGTCTGTGTAATCAAAATCTGAATGAGTCGATGTCGGTGATCCGTCATCATCGTCATCCACGTTATCCTCGCTGGAACGGTTGGAAGCTTCCTCAGTTTTTCTTTTCTTG
This sequence comes from Protaphorura glebata, assembly GCA_034694305.1. Taxonomy (NCBI): domain Eukaryota; kingdom Metazoa; phylum Arthropoda; class Collembola; order Poduromorpha; family Onychiuridae; genus Protaphorura; species Protaphorura glebata. Next base: position 6,796 of record JAQFYE010002529.1, read on the forward strand.
GCCACTGACATTATTTTCACGTCCCGGATAAAATAGTCGCTTAAGGTGTAGTGCGGGTTTCATTTTCCAAACAATTAAATTGCCATAGGGATGCCAGAATTCTGTACTCCGAGGGTGTTTCAACCGATTCTGTACCTCAATATCATATATAGACTCACATACAAAATTTTAGGTCGTCCAAATGTTTGAGACACCCGGTCAAAATTTGTTGACATTCGTTGTCCGGTCAATACATTAGTCAGCACGTACCAAAATATTTTTATTCGTAGTCCAATGAACTGCAACGCTGGAGACTATTTCTGGAGAAAGTGGTTGTTAATTTAGGCACAGATACTTTATCAACGAAGTGTACTGGCATTTCCGTCACAATACATAGGTGGTCAACACGAAAACGAGGTTAGTTCACAAGTATGATATCTCTCGCGGGTTAAATCATCGTTTTCTAATAAATTCATATCATCCTTTAAAATATGATATTTCTGGAATTTTCGAAGTACACTTCGTTCAAAATCGCATCATCGAGCTAACCAACTCAATCCGCCTGGACAGTAAGTCATAGTATTCTCTGGTTCATTGGAGCCTGAACCTCTTACTTCGCCTTAATACTTATGTTTATGTTTGAACGCACTGACTTAAAATTTGAAATTGAGAATTGATAATGACATATGAATGGTCACAGAAGGCAAGAGCGAGTGAAGAAAACGAATATAATCGTTTTTTTTGCTATTTGCCGATAACGACAATTGAAATTTGTCGGGAGAATGAGAGATACGTATCGCGCATGTTTTTTTATTATTTACCATTATGTATTATTTACCACCTTTTCTGCTATTTACCATTATTTACCACCGTTATTTACCACTTGTGTGTGTTTTTTTATTATTTACCACTATGCATTATTTACCACTTTTTTTATAATTTACCATAACGTTATTTACCATTATTTACCACTATTATTTACCACCTGTTATATAACAGTCGGAACACTTGTAGAATTTCGATTTTATTATTCCGAAATCGAAATTCTTCAGCAATCGAAACCCGTTCTTCAGTCAAATCCTCAGCGTTCATCATCAATGTTAGTAATTTTTAAAACTTCTTCTCTTTCAATGAATGCCAATCTAAAAGTTGTCATTAAAACACGAATTAAGGAAATGGATTTATCAAACCCACAATTTAATAAAAATGTGAATGCAAAACATAATATTTTCAGTACCTCTCACTTTTGACTCTTCGTGGACTAATTGGGACTTTTATTTTGACTAAATTGAATTCCAAGTTATTCCAATCTTTCCTAAAACTGACTTGTTTTTGTTTGTTTACTTATCAAAATATTCAAGCTCGGTGACAAGTTCCCGCGAACAGGCGCAGTGTGAATGAGTCATAGACACAGACTATCTATATAAGTAGTCTGTGTCATAGACAGAACCATGTACAAGGAGGTTCATAACTATTAAACTTTTCGAAACTGGAATTGAGTTCAAAAATGTTGAAAATGTTCTCTATCTTTTCTGAGCACATTTTGACAGTAAGGACGTTTCTTAATATTGGGTAAATCAATCATTTAATTCAAAATCCTAGTCATAGTGTACACAAACGCGAACCTTGAATATGTGATATGAACCTTGAGATATGAACCTTGAACCACCAATTTTAACTCTCAATATCCAAAAATCTACAGCAGGTAAGTTGACACGAGGAATAGAGGAATAAGAAGATGACACTCCCATTTATTTTCTGTGTACAAATATCCCATCCAAGTTGACCAATAAATTATTTAAAAGAAACTTCGAAAAAACCAGATAAAGGTAAGTTTGAGTGCAGACGACAACATGTGTGCAACATTTATACAAGACAAGGTAATAAATAACGCGTAATAATCCTCTGGTCACTGTCTACCTATGGAGATACATTTTATCATCCAGCATCACAATCAGAGACAGAATCAGAACCTTCTTCCTCAGACACCTGCCTGAAATGTAGAAATTAATCGATATCACAAGATTCAGTTAGAATAATTTGGTATTTCAATTCGAAAACTAAATAAATTATGGCGACTAACATTCGCTTTGAAATGTGTGAGGTCATCATCATCGTCAGAGTCGGAGTAAGAGCTCAAATCCACTACCATTTTCTTACGTCCTTCTTCAGCGAGTAATTCATTGTTTACCTTCACCACAAAAACATGGTGAACATTTTGGATATTAAAAATACGCATTACAAAAACGTTAAATTTTCTTAAAAGCAAAACCTACCACTAACTCAAATGCTTTGTTTAAACTCTTACTTCTTCCAATCTGAATCGCTCACGTAGAAGTCTTAAAAACCAAGTACAGTTGTATGTCTGACGAACTGGCTCCGGCCCCATTTGATCCTTTCCATGTCCAGATTTTATTTCGAAAGCTAATTTCGTCAGGCCTATTTAATTTGAGTAAATCGTTTGTATGTAGAAAATCAAAACATACATATTTTGGGATCTGACAATGAGTTCAATTAGTTTTGGACCGAGTGATATATGCGAACTCGAGCGGTTTGGTTTAGGGTAAGGAATGAACACATTAACCGGTGTTCCAAGTTAAAGGAGAGTCAAACAGAAACAAGCACTTCGTTGTAGAAATACTGGGCTTTGCTTTCCGATTGCACTGGCCTAAACAATTTACACATAATATGGAGAAAAATATATTTCCGTGACAGTTTGTAATGGATTCGTCTGAAAGTACCACACTTTCGACCCTCGTGAAGTAAATCCGCGTTCCAAATCCAAGACACATTATATTTGGAAATTATGACGATAGATTAAATAAATAAAAAATAAAATATATTTACGTTCGCAATAGTCTTGGACTCCCGGACTTGAACTTAGTCTCCAGGCCAGTTCCTTCAAGTACTTCTTCATACGGCTTACGTCATTGTCTCCTTTTTGAACTAGAGTGTTTCCCCTTTGAATGTGATTACGAATAACAATTTTCTTGAGGTTTGTAAAAAAAGGAGAAAGAATTGGGTAGAAAAGATCATCCAAACAGATTCTGACAGTATGGACATTAGGAAATATTCGGCCGATCATAGGGAAACTATTTACAACAGTCCTATCATACAGGTAGCGGAAGTCAAGATCAATTTTGTTTAATCCCACGTGCACTGATTCCGTGTCCGGAGGAAATAAGGAGGCTGCCCAATGTTCAGCAAAACCTTGACAAATTTTAAGTTCGTCCAATTTTGGAAAACACTGATTCCAGTCAATCCGACAGAAACGAAGTGTCCACATTGTCCAGTCGTCGTTGAGTCGGTCTCCGAAGTCCTCGATAGACAAAACTTTCATAGTTTCCATCCTTGGAAATTTGTATTCAAATGTTGTTTTGATATGGTACGGGAATAATTTCAAATATACCAGACTTTTGCTTTGATACTGAAGAAAGCCCATCATGGTTTCGGATTTAAATCCAATGTTATGAATACACAATGACAAATGCTTGAGGTGAACAGCATGGCCAAGTTTTCCCAGTTCTGTGTCATGCAAAGAAAAAGTCTCCAAAAATAAAGTCGTCAAGTTCGGGAGTGGTGAGATTTCAAGCGATCTCAAGAGTTCAGCCGAATTATTGTCCGAATCAAATGTGAGTTTCTCTAATAATTTCGCGGATGAGAAAAACTCACTCATCAATGATGAACGGGTGTCTTCGTCCAAGTAAAAAGGGTTATCTTCCTCATACCCACCGAACTTTACTCTCAAACTTATTAATTTGTTCAGTTCAATATCTCCAAGATATGTTTTCATAGGCCATTCGCCAGCAGTCAATGGTTCATCCGAATATGCCAAGTGTGAAAAGTCCAGAAATAAATTTTGTAAAATCGGACCAAATGTTTTATAAAAATTTCGGATGACTTCAGATTGCTGTGGACCGGTAAGGCACTTCATTCGGACTTCAAATGAATTGACCGGCAGAAGTTTGCTTCTCTTCATTATTTTCAGGAATTCTTTCAAATCCAGTTTTGGAGGTGTATCTCATCTCAGATCCAGTGGGTTTATGTTGCTCGACTGACTTGTAGAAAACAAATGCTTTACGAATACGGTTTCGTAATTCCAACGTCGCTGCTGAATTCCAGTCACGACACACTAAACGGCAAGAGCAAATGTCTGATGTCGATGATAGGTGTGAGAATATATTTTCAAGTGCCTGCGTATTGACAAAAAAAATGTGTGCGGATAAAGAATAGCAAAATGTGCATTGAATATACGGATGTGCCGAGTATTCCGTTGCCGTCAACCAAAGACATACACAGACTAATTTGGGACAGATCTGTCCGTATAAATTCAGTTTCAGGGATTTGGTGACCAAATCCATCAAAAATAATTTGTGTTGACAGATATGACCGAAATTGAAGACCATGATGGATTTAAAGCAATATACTCAGTGCGGCTAACAGCTGGGTGGCGGAATCGTAACCAAATATTCGGTACATCGGCAATTAAATTCTAAGTAACTGTTGAATCTATTCAGACTACAAATATTTCTAAATAATTCACGCGACTCACAATAGTCGGAAGACAAAGAGGACGCGCTTTTCTCCCTCGGCCTTGAGTCTGCATCTGTAACCATTAATATAAAAAGTTCAGACTAGTCGTAAAATTAAGATAATGATGATGATGATGTTGAGGTACGGGGGTTACTAACACTAACACTTAATTGACATGACCAGAGGCCGAATCATCAAAAATTAAGATAATAAAAGTGAATTTTATTACCCCTACCAATTTGATTTTCCATTCTGCCTCCCGTTCTAAGAAGCTTTGCCTCTGGTGAATGATTCCTGACAGTTCTTTTAATTCCGAAATCGTGAACGGAGCATTGAGAAGTATATTTTTGGTAACTTCGAAACACGGTTCATTTGCTTCTCGTTGTAGAATTTCAGTTTCATTATTCCGGAATTGAAATTCTTCACTAATCAAAGCCCTTTCTTCAGCCAAATCCTCAGAGTTCATCATCGTCAATGTTAGTCTGTTCACGACTTATTTTCTAAAAATTGAAATTAAATAGACTATGTAATCCAGTGTACCAAACCCGAAACCCCACAAAATTAAATATCTCTATCTAATTAAGTAGTTTTATCTGACTTTTTAGTTATGGTAATATCTGATGGATGCAAATTAGTTTACCTCTAATTTTCATTCGTTGGAAACAGAGACCTGATATTGATAACAGTTTAATCTTAAATCCTTCACCTGGATAAAAGAATTTAATTTGTAAGTAACTAACAAGACCAACAGCACACATTCGTAGACATACCGTTCAGTCCGATGTTCCACCTCGACTTTGTATCTTTCGATTTTTTCAGTGCTTCTCCCTTTTAAAGGTACGCTCACTATTGGCAGTTCTGTTCTGATTAAATTGATTTCCAAATTACTCTATTCTTAAAAAATGATTTTACTGTTTTGCGTTTGTTTACATTGGAAAAAATTCAAATGCGGTGATGAGAAGGCGCGAATTATCACATTCTCAACTGAGTAAGCCATAGATATATGTACAAGGTGGTTCATAACTCTGGCTGGAACGTACACATTTAGACAGTATGGATGTTTTAGAAATAGTCGCCGACGCGCGTCGGTCTGGGTGACCAAATCTAAGATGTCGATTTTATAGGGCACCACGACCTTGAATGACAGCGAAGATTGCACGTGTATCTAGTACCTGTCATGATGACTCGATGACCCCATGGGAACTCATCCATTCAATGGCGTATTTTAGGTGTATGTACGTTGTACGATAAAAATAGCGTGTTGGTGAATTATTTTTCCCAACGGTAAAGTTATTTGTGCATCCTCAAAGTGAGATCAATTGGAAGTTATCAGTTTGTAGAGTCTTTACAGGGTGAGCCATAATGGGATGGCCCTTGGTTCAGAATCTTACAATGCCACACCTTTTAATTTCCCTCTGCTTCATTGTCTTCATTTTGAGCCATGTTACATTTGAATCGGTAATTCCGTTCAGCCAAGGAATGAAATCAAACAGCTCTATATCGTTATGGCATACCTTCTATGTGACCATCATTCGCTTCGGTTTCGGTGCATGCTAATTTGTGGACCTGACCAAAACGCGTGGTAGAACTAATGATTGCGGTACACAACGCATATATGTATTACCTTCACTACAATTTTAGTTTTATTTAATTAATTTCAGTTAATTAAATATTACATATTACAATATTAAATGTTAAATATATATTTTAACATTAATATTACGACGTCGGATCTAATGTTAGGTGTTCCGTATATGACCGGGTCAACCGATCCGTCGGTTACGAGTCGGATCGGATCGTGGAATTCCTATCCACCGAGATTTTGGGTCGGATCGAATCAGACTCATTCGAGTCACGGATTGGGTCGCGTCAAGCGTTTCTGACCGGAATGAAAATCGGATCGCGTTGGATCAAGGACGAACTCGATCCGACCCGTGCGAAAAACAATTTACAGAGCAAAAAATTATTGGTAATACTATAGAATATCTAATATCCCCAATCGTCGTCGTCGTCGTCGTCTGCCAGAACCAGAGCAGGTACATTTTCTCCAGCATCACTATCACTGACAGAGTCAGAATTTTCAGACACCTGGAATGCAAATATTCAACAGATATCACTAAAGATGATTTAATTTGAATAATTAATTTGTGATTTGATATTCGAAAACAAAACAAGAAATTATGGGGACTAACGCTGACATCCGAAATATAGGAATGTGTGAGGTCATCATCGTCAGAATCAGAAGAATCCGAGTTCGGTTCAACAGCTGATTTCTTTCGTTTCGCTTCCTCCAGTAATTCATTATTTACCTGCAACAAAGAAACATTGTTCGCATTTCATGATTTCAGTCGTATTAGAAAATCCACATTGTTTCTTTTTATGCTATGACGATCTGACTAAAATTTTAAAAGTATTCGGATGACATCCGTAATATATGTAAAATATTTTGAAGAAGTCAGGAACAGCGTAGTGAGTGCCTGGCTTATTCCTTCAAGTCCTGGGTTAAATTATTACTGGTTGACCTACTTCCTAATTTTAATTTATTGTATGGCTAGGCGTGTTTACACTGTAATTGATTCCCGAGATCTTGGCCTAATTGTCTGGGTCAGGGAGAACTCTACAGTGGCTTCTCTAGAGAAGAGTCACCTCATTGATATCAATTCAGGCCTCCAAGTCGATAATTCCTAGAGCTGATAGCGAGGGAATTTGAACTGAGGAGGTAGAAAGGAGTATAAGAATAACTTTTAACTTTACGGTAACGTAGAAGCCATTCTTATAAAACGAAATTATTAAATATCTCAAAACCAACAGGAATAGTTTGTTGAAACATACTTCTTCCAATTTGATTCGTTCACGAAGAAGTCTTAACAACCAGGTAGAGTCGTAAGTCCAACCAACTGGCTCTGTCCCCATTAGATCCTTTCCATGTCCAGATTGCACTTCGAAAGCAAATTCCGTCAGACCTATTTAATTTGATGAAATCATACGTAAATTGAGTGTGGGATTTCAATATTTTCCAAAAGAAAAAACATAATAGTTTTGGATTTTGAGTTTTAATTTGATTGGGATTTGGTTGATACAAATTCTAGCCGTTTAGTTTCAAATAAACATTGGTGAAAATTACAGAAGAATCCATTAGTAGGCAAACAAATTATTTCCCAAAGTACTCACTTTGGAAAGCTTTGGTAGTACTTACTACCAAAGCTAATAAAAATGTACTTACGTTCACAATAGTCCTTTACACATGGGCCCAACGTCAACTCCCAAGCCAATTCCTTCAAATATATCTTCATTCTGCTCACATCGTCATCAACGTCAACCTCTCGGGGGTCATAGCGAACAACAATTTTCTTGAGGTTTGTAAAGAAAGGAGACAGAATTGGGTTGAAGAGATTTTTCAAATGCATTTTGACAGAATGAACATTCGGAAATATTCGGCCGATCACCGGGAGACTATTTAGAAGAGGCCTGTAAAATTCATATCCTTCGGGGAAATCGATCTTTTTTAATTCCGTGTGCACTGACTTCGAGTCTGGAGGGAAAAGGGACGCTGGCCAATGTTCCTCAACTCCGCACATTTTAAGTTCTTCCAATTTTGGAAAACAAGTCCAGTCAATTCGAGAGAACCGTAGACCCCAGTTGATTGGTCTGGCTCTGAGGCTCCGGCTATGTATACACAATACTTTCATATTTTCCATCATTGGAAATTTGTACTCAAATTTTTCTCGGTCACAGTCACGGTACGGGAATAGATTCAAATATTCCAACGTAATGGATTGACTTTCAAGGAATGCCATCATGGTTTCGGGTTTGAATTCAATGTTATGAATATGTAGTGACAATCGTTTGAGGTGAGCAGCATGGCCGAGGTTTTCCAATTCCTTGTCGTACAAAGAAACAGTCTCCAAAATCAAAGTCATCAAGTTCGGGAGAGGTGAAATTTCAAGAGACCTCAAGAGTTCAGCCGAATGATTGTCTGAATAAAGTATGAACGTTCGTAAATATTTTGCGGATGAAAAATACTCACTTAGCAAGGATGTGCGTGTGTCTTCGTTGATGTAAAGAGGGTCGTTTTTCTTATAGCGATTGAAGGTTACTCTCAAACTTAGCAAATTGTCCAGATGAATATCTCCAAGATTTGTTTTCATGGGCCATTCGGCAGCGGGTAATACTGATAATGGTTCATCACAATGTCTCAAGTTCGAAAAGTCTAGAGCCAAGTTATGTAATATTGGGCCAAATATTTTATAGAAATCTTGGATGACTTCGGGATGCTGAGAATTGGAAAGGCACGCCATCTCAAGCTGAAATGCATTGACCGGAACGAGTTGGCTTCTCTTCATTACTTTCAGGAATTTTTGCAAGTCGATTTTTGGAGGAACACGCTTCCTCCCATATCCGGCGGGTTTACATGGCATGTAAAAAGAAAATAATTTACAAGTACGTTTTCGTAATTCCAACGTCGCCGCTAAACACCAGTCGCGACACACTAAACGGCAAGAGCGAGTGTCTTCACTCGTTGGTAGATGTGAGAATATAATTTCAAGCGCCTGTTAAAAAAATTGGAATGGCCAAATATATGTACATAAAAGTTAAGGCAACTGTTAAATCTGTACGATAATGATTATTTTAGACTATAGATTTATAAATATTTAAAAAATAATTCATGCTACTCACAACATCGGGAAGACGAGGTGGACAAGGATCTTCAGTCTGCATCTGTAACCGTTAATATAAAAATTGCAGATTAATCAAATAGAAGGTTGTTCCATAATTAGAAATCTTTCATTACTTTCTCCGTAGGACTAAGTAGGTCAAATACCACTACATATTTTTTTTCGTACAGATTAGTTCATTTTCTATTTGTCCAGGGTAAGGTTTGGTTTTTACCATTCTCAATTAACCAAAACATAGTGTTCCTTTTGTTAGAAATATGAAAATATAAAGTGAACTTTTTTCTACCTCTGTCAGTTTGAATTTCCATTTTTCCTCGCGTTCTAAGAAACTTTGTCTCTCGACAATGATTCCCGTCAATTCTTTAAATTCCGAAATTGTGAACGGGAAGTTGAGAAGTATATTTTTGGTAACTTCGAAACACCGATCATTTGCCTCTCGTTGTAGAATTTCAGTTTCATTATTTCGGAATCGAAATTCCTCAGCTATCGCAGCTCTTTCTTCCGCCAAATCCTCAGCGTTCATCATCGTCAATTATGTTAGTGTTTTCACGACTCTCAATTTGTTCCGGATTATTTTCTGAAAATTAAAATTATATAAAATCTGTAATTGAGAGTACAAAATCCACAAATTTAAATATTATTTAAACATTTATGAATTAATTAGTTTTATCTGACTTTTTAGTAAAGGTGTTATCTGCTGGATACAAATTAATTTCCTTCTCTTTGTCATTCCTTTATTGGAGAAAGTGACCAAATATTGATATTCAGTTTAATGTGAAATCCTTCACCTTGATGAAAAAAAAGAACCTAACCGACAACTTAACTAAACACATTTAGGCATTCTCAAGGCTTGTAAGATATCACCGGATATCATTCGTAGAAGATGAGTCGTTTTCCATTTGGCCTAGAGAAGTTACCCATAGTACTGGAACTTCTGCCACATAGTATTCCAGCACAGCGAAACGGTAGGGACCAACCCATGATATACCGTTATGCCGCCATTTAACTAAACTATAGCGTATACATGTATTATAAGGGCTGTGTCGGGGACTTGGAAAATTTTAAGCTACTTCTCTGGCATAAATAATTGTACTTAATTATTGATTATAATTAGTAAATTAATTAATGCGTGAATTTAACTTACCCGTCAGTCTGATGTTTTATCTCGGATTTGTATCTTTTTATTTCTTCAGTGCTTCTCACTTTTGACTGTTTACTGACACCACTGGTACTTACACTTTTGTTCTGATTAAATTGAATTCCAAATTATCCCTTTCCGAAAATGATTTTGATGGTTTGTTTACGTTTCATTTAGAAAAGAATTCAAAATGCTGTGATGAGGGCGCGCGAACAGTATAGAACAGTATTATACGCACTACACTACAGGGTGGTTCATGACTGAGATTTCTACAAATTGAAGTGAAACTTCGAAAGTTTTTCCAATTCAACACATCTTGACAACACGGACGGGAAATATTCAACCGCAGACTCAAATTTAGATTTAGACCATTATGAAGTCTCCAATATCTAACTTAAAAATCAAAACTTTCTAATCCGAAACGGACGCATGAATAGAATAAAATAGTTGAAAACTAAGAAGAAGTCGTACGAAAAAATGTGCCGAGCATTGTCCGTTAGGTTGGCCAGGGATTCAATTGGTAACAACAGTACTAGTAACTAACAGTTAGTTATCTATTATAGGAATTTCGGAAACATCCATATAGATACGCTATACATAATAAAAATCT
>JAQFYE010002530.1:0-17728 GCA_034694305.1 Protaphorura glebata
TAAGATCTCAAGATCTTTCAGTTAAATTCCCATTTTGACTAGTGTCACAGTTTGGAAGGAATTTTTGGATTGTCTTCATAGTTCCAAACTACTTGACCAACAAAATTGTTAGTGACGCAGTTGCGAAGCCCTTGAAATTCTGAACAAGTTAGGAAAATATTGGATCCTAGAATTTTGAACAGGAATGAGAATTTTCTAAAAATACAAATTTCTCATTGCCCAATTGTATGCAGTACCGAGAACATATAAAATAAAATATATTCTTTGCAGTCCTTCTTCCAAACAAATTCCTTCACACGACGACTACGTATACTTATGCTAAGCATCATCACGCACCAAGTACTAGATCTTCCAAAATGTATATAGTCAACTTTCTTCACTTCAACGTTCGGCAACTTCAATCTCGCTCACTCCCTTTTAAACTGACATCTCATAAAACTTTTGTGTGTCATATCATTCTAAGCATTGCCTATTCAAATTTGTCCCCACAAGTTTGAAGCAGGTTTTTTACGTATTGCCCAAGTCGAATGACTTGACTATGTCTTCATATAAATATACAGTCAGTCTCCTATGTGCAAGTGGAAAATGAGTGATGGAGAAAAAAAGGTTTTTAGATTTTTTTTCTTACACACGATGAACATGCTGGGTGGGCGATAAATTTTACTTGATCAGTCAGAATGGAGCGGTGCACCAGAGTTTACAGTCTAGGTGAGGTAGTCTACTTTCACTTTAGAGGAAAGAAGGGTGTACCGAAAAATTTCAGGAATATATATTTAGGGTATCTATCTGTTTACCTAAACATAATAGAAGTTTTTTCAAACATTCCTAGGTCGATTTCAATTTTTCTTACAATAAAATCATTTCACATTACATTTTATATTTAAAAGCTTTTCAATTATGTATTAAATTAAAAAATAAATGTCTCCTGAATTGCATTGTCTGTTTGGCAACCTTCAATTGGAAGACAGAGTTCTTAATGAAGGAAATTTCTCTCTTAAACTTTCTCCAAAACTTTTACTTTCCGTTCCTGTCAATAAAACCAGCCGCTGTACAATTAAATTTCACTTAAAATTTCACTGCACTCGAATATACTGAAACATCGAATGCCGACGTGTAAGTCCACAGGAACGAAAACTCGATTTCTGTGGTTCATGAAAAAGATTTATTTCAATCCGAGTTTTTCACTACTACTGGGGACACTTTGCCTTGATGAAATGGAAACCTTAATTTGACTATTGTCGCAACTGAGAATGCCCAATCCTTTTTATATTAATAACTGTGTGCTTAAACAACGACTTAAGCTGTGAAGGAGAATGATATTATAGCGGAACTACACAATTTAGTTCGAAATCTGACCAAATTTATTCGAAGAACCACCCTGTCTATTTCTGGTGAAAAGGAAACCACGCAAATTCACATTCCCTGTAACCCAGCATAGCACCTCGTTCTAAGACCAGTTCAGTACTTTACTTGGAATCTGAGTTGAACCACAATAAATCATGTCTCTGAAATCTAACACGATTAGCCTCAATCGTAAAGTAGTCGTAAGGTTTTTGGTCTTGGTGACAAAAGGGGAGTACAAGAATCCTAACGTCCTTTCTCCTTTGGACTGAAAAGAAGAAAAACACTTCTTCAAATATTGCGCTTTTTTTATTGAACGTTTTTCTCTCTACTCAACCCATCTCTTTCCACTCAGCAGTTGATCTATAGGTCCTATTGTTGTCCACTGGTCAATGAGGCGCAAAATTGAACTACTTATTCTGAAAGCCTCTTATAACGAATGGTCAGCCAATAGGGTCAAACCCAAGCCAATGCCCAATCCTTCCGTTCTTTCCAAATCAAAAAGAGAATGAAATTTATGTCTGTCTATGTGTCTGTTCACTATCTCCTTGACTTCCGAACTCTGCAGAAAAGTATTGGCAAGTATTTCTTGTTAGGTTTTAACAACCGTCCCTCAATTCGGCTTCTGTTTGTTATCAGTACTTCCAGATTTTATTGCCAGTAACTTACTCCCGGGTTCTGGTTTGGCGAACTAGTGATTAATATTTCCTACCTTGTTTGCCAAACTTGAATTAGTGTGTATGGTCATGAATGAAAATTTTTCTTAAAAGATACCCAAGTCATGATTTACGATAATGTATCGTACCATCCCATGAATTCGGTAAACAAAATTGACGGGAACATTTTTTCCAAGCTGAAATACAATACCCTGGGCGCATCGGTTTCTTTTGTAAAGATTACTGACAAAATACATTTCATATTATATCAAAAATTGACTGGACAAAAAAATAAAGGAAATTTTGTACCATAGAGATTGTTTATGCGTTAGGCCAGGATAGGCAGACTTAATGGTATCCTGCCATACTTGCCAAAGATTTGAAGAAAAAAGAAGGAAATTGGACATTCATTTTTATTGCACAAGTTTAAAATAAATGAGTTCCGGGATGGGTTCGTCATTTCTCAAATGGTGTGGACTGACTACATTAATTCAGATGAGTCTGTGGATCAGAGCAGAATATGTTTCCTGTCTATTTTCAAAAAGTATTTCACATTTGAACCAAAAATGTATTGGTTCTGGTGACACACAATTCAGTATGAGTTACAACGACAAGGCTTCCGACATATCCTCTTCCTGCATTTCATATGCGATGAAATGGAGTAGCAATAGCAATTTTCATGCTCATCAATTTTTATGAGTTTGTTCCATTTATAAAAATAACTTTCTCCAAAGTCTTGGAATAATATCAATCGAACTAATTGGACCGAGTTTAAGTTAGCTCAAGATTACCCCTTGTATTTTGTAGACCCAATTTGCTGTAATTTTAATCTAAATCTTTAAGTACATACTAGTTCCAAGATTACGTCAAGTTCCTTGTTGAGTTTATTCGCAAGTACAGTCCTGCGTGTGCAGTCAAAACTTTGTAGACAAAGTTAGTCGAGAAAAGCACAAGTGCTTGCAATTTTAATCCCTTACTAGGACTTTGATTATGCTAAATTGTGTTTGCCAATATTGCATTTGAACTTTTTCGACCTTAGCAGAGTGCTTACGAGGCATCCGGGGTTGAGACCCAATACTGTCTGTTTGTATGTTTTTACTAAAGTTACCTTTTCGAAAGGAATAGAAGATTTTGAGAATCTAGACCTCTCCCTAGAATGTGATTGTACAAACGATTTCGCAATATTTCCCAGGATTAATCATTTCTACCTAAATAGCTTTCTGAAAAGCGTATCCCACATGTATTACATATTTTGCAACTGAAATGTAAACTCACAGGGTGGCACGTAACCCATTTGCCATCGCACCTCCTCAGAGGACCTTGGGAATTTAACAAACGGCTGATGTTATTGCTAATGGTGGCCATTAAATAAAATGTGGATAAAATATATATATCACTTAATTAAGGGTTAACTTTTGGGGTTGTAAAAATTATGAGCCACCCTGGATTCCATATTCACTAGCCAAAATATCTGAAGGTAATCTATGGATTATAGAAACGGATCCATATCAATTCTGTTATCCATGAACTGGATTTGTTGATCCTCACTGAGAAAATGCATTAGATTTACATACAAAACCCAAATGTTTGTAGAACAAAATACTACTTTCTCTGAAATCATTTAATCTGAGCACAGATCAATCTTCTTTCGTACTTTTGGGTCTTATGGGCGCAATGCGGGGAAAGAAAGGATCAAATCAGTGAGGCAGAACAGTCAGAAGGTAGTTCAGTGGATTGCCTTGATCCATTCATTTCATTCACATTCGTATTCCACTCTGCACTAACATATTAGGGAGAAACACTCGGGCTAATAAGATTCTTATATAGGTAAAGTAAGGAAACCACTTTATCCAATTTGAGTTCACCTTCTCCATGGGCTCCATTTCTTGTCTAATTCTCTCATCTCATCCATCCCGAAGAATGACTCCAGAAGATGCTCAGATCTTCTTATAATGAAAGTACGTAGTAGACTGGAGAAAGTGAAAGTCTGCATTGCATCAGCTTGACTTCCTCAAGTCCCGTGCCAGCGGTGAAAGCTTGTTAGTTTCTCTTTCTATTTTCCATTTGTAAATAAGACTGTCACCACTCGTTGTCTCCTTCCCTTTCTCCTGACGAATTTCCTAAAAGACAACCCGCTCAAAAGTCGGCTTTCATCCCTATCTACAAGTATGCCCAGTTTTGAAGTGGAGTCACGAGGGACGGCATTCGCATGAAAAATTTAGTAGTGTCCCGGTCAAGGTTATAAAATTTTTGGCACAGGAACTTCTATTTATCGTCAGAAATATTAAAATATTCAAATGTTTATCTTTCTTTGCATATTGAACTGGACCCGGTACATGCATTACTGATCAGAAGTCGGTGGGAAAGACTAAGGTCTACCGAGAATGAATAGACTTCTGACAGCATAGAGACAAGTTATTGACCTCAGGGTGTTCCGTATATTAATTACGACAGGACGTACATCTTGAATAATGGGTCAATATCCTTGGCTGCATTTATCGAAGTTTTACATGGCTTCAGACTAAAAGTTGAATTTCTGAGACCAGAAGCATCAATTATTTTTGTACAGACTCTAATTTTGGATTTTACATCCCCACATTGGCCCTTGTTAGAAGTGGAACTGGTCGGACGAGACTTTCTCCAAGAAATAGGTCTGTGGTCTGGTCGGCCTGGCCTGGACTGAGTATTCGGTTCAGACTTTGAAATAGTAGAAGCCATGCCCCAAGCTCCCTCACGTTAGAAATGTATAATATTTCAAGTCTCGCCCTTTTCCGTATCATAAAATAAGAAAGGAGCAAGAATACCCCGAATTTCTTTACTTCATGCCCTTCTTTCCTTCACATAGCATTCTTTAGATTTGCACTTGCCGAGAAAATCCACTCAGCATCTCAACACAATATACCAGTACACAGAAATGCCATGCTTCCCATAACTAAACCATACCGCAAATTTTCTTCACACTCCAACCTCCTCTCTCTTTCTACTTCAACACATGGAGAGACGGCCAAAATGATCATTCATATTTCAACATGTGTTTTTTCCAGACATGTTTCCACTCTGTAACGTTTTCCTGATTTTCTTCACAGCAGTACTCCAGGATAACATATCACATGTTCCATTTACAGCA
Source organism: Protaphorura glebata (assembly GCA_034694305.1). Lineage (NCBI taxonomy): Eukaryota > Metazoa > Arthropoda > Collembola > Poduromorpha > Onychiuridae > Protaphorura > Protaphorura glebata. The sequence goes on from JAQFYE010002530.1 coordinate 5,125, forward strand.
AACCCAGTTCAACCACTCAGTGAAAGTCTAAGATTACACCAACAAACAACATTATTCCAATGCGCCGAGTACTTACTTACCACATGTATGGCGTTAAATTTGCGTACTGTGAAACTACAACTACATTACTTGAGCCTTCAGATCCGCCCAGGAGCGTATCTTCCATTATTAGACTACACCGACTCGTGTAGGCGGAATAATTCACTTACCTACTTGCGTCTCACAGAGGACAGTATTCGGATGTAAAATTTGAACCTGAATGCTGAACAATTTATCCGGCCTGTTTATATCATATCATTTTGAAATCGGAAATTTCTGAAACTAGCATAATTGTCTACAACAATACTACCAAAATGGTAAAAATTTACCACCTTGTAGATACCTATTAATGGGAGATCAAAGCCAATCCCTGGCGATTCGCTTCGGCGGAGGCTCGATAGATAGATATATAACGGCTTTCTTCTTCTGTCAGACTTTTCACTACTAACTTCTGTAAACAAAAAGGGCAGAGAATTGTAGACCTGGTGTAATGATTAATTTGTGTGAGCATCTTTCACTACAAAATTCAACCACTACTTGTGGTACTTTGCTCGGGTCAAACGGAAAACCAAGACATAGTCTACAAAATGAATGATGATGTTTTAGTTCAGTGAATCGTAATTAATGGGCACATTCTTAGCAATGGAATGTCATATCATAATTATATACAAGGAAGAGGCCTTAAAATTTATGCTCAGCACTCTTGAATTCACTAATCCGGAAAGTTCAAAAAAAATTACATGTGAAGATTGGCCCTTGTCAGAGGTCGGGTCTTACACATAAACACTGGAATTCTCTCTAGCATACCTGTCAAATACAAGGTTGAAAGATGGAGAGGGTTATTCTGTAAATCGACCTGCGGGATATTGAAGGAACCCGTCGCCGCCGCGTTCCATGAAGAAAAAAAATTATACGAATCTATAAAACGTGCAAACCCGTGTACGTCTACGGTGGAAATGGTAGAAGAAAGTCATAAAGATTCAATCCGGAGTGTTCCGCTTTCTCCTTCCCCCTCCTTTTGATCTCTTTTCTACCCAATATAAGTAACTGCGAGTTTTTTTTTCTTCACTTTTTCTTCTTACGAACGAACGAGGATGCTGAACTATTGTTCATGGCAATGGTAAAACAGGTCTGGTTGGTTTCTACTTCTGCTTCTGCTTTCACGGTTGTAAATGGAGGTAATGCGGAGAACACAAGAATTCCGGGTAAATGATTCGGCTTTATGGCTAAGACGTGACGAAACAAGTTGAGGAGAAAAAGAGAAAAAAGAGAAGTAAGGACTGTATGTGGAGTTTGGTAAGTTCGAGGCTGGCATGAAATTTATCACCAATGAATAAGCTCTAATGGATTCTCTAAAGGAAGCTAGAAGCTCTATATTCTTAGCTTTTTGACTATGAAGATTCTTTTCAATCCTAAACACTACGTAATGTACGTATTCGAATTGCTATGAAAAGGGTGTGGGCAAATTACTCTAATGTGTAACAAGGGTAGTGAAAGGGGTGACGAATTTCGCTCCGGTTTCTATTCGCGGGGTTCCGAATATATTCCAGTTTGTCGTATAAATTTGACAGCCAGCCAACGGAGGTTTAGATATCAGTGTCAGTGGGACGTTTTTCTTGGCTTCTCTAGAATAGAGCGACCTACATATTTTTTTTAAAGAAATAAAGTTAAAGATTTACGGAAGCACTATTTGGTATGGTAAAATTTAAGTAAGAATTGAACATTGAGTAAATCGAAAGGTTGACAGTAACATAAACTTTGACTTTTTAATAAGCGGTTTCTAATGTTTTCGGGTAGGAAGGGGGAAAGTATTCTGGAGAAAATTACTCTATGTGCTATAACGTATACTGAAAGGGGTGACGAGTTTCAGGAGATTTAATGCGAATGGAATCTCGTGCTTATTGTGGCTCTTGAAGACTAATGCCCGATTGTACTAACTAACGACGGTAAAAGTTAATCCAAGCCCTAAATTTGAACCAATATTAGTGGAAAATGTTTTGCACTAATTCTGACGGGAGTTTAAACTGAAACCTGAGCCGCCGCCTTCCTCCAGTTGAGTCAAACGATAACTAATCTGTATAAAACTGGGTTAGCGTTGAGTAATTTTACAAAATCTAGTGGCAATCAAGTTGGAACGTCCATTAATACTAGGGAAACACGAAAGTAACTTGATAACTACTCGTATCTGAAATAGTTTGACTATGAACGGGTTAGGCCTTTCCTCAGGTCACAACGTGCCAAGACAACACTGTGGAGTCGAATACAATTTTGTATTTTGGAAACTCTTCCGTTCGTTGTAAAAATACGTTCACCATCCTTAGGATTCCAATACCAGGATATTTTTGGATTTCTTCCTTGTAAAAATTGGTCTAACGGACTGAATGCTTCTCTGTTCCTTCATTTTGAAAATTCCCGGTCGCCCCCAACATATTTGGAACCTTGTACATAGAATATTCGTGTTGGATTAAGGATGACGTGATGCAAATGGACGGAGAGGCACGACTACTGACTACAGTAGTGCGAAACGTTTTTCTTGGACTTGTCTATGGCACATCTACACCATTAGTTTCCCAATAACGGGACTGCATCCTCTGCACTTTTACTTCGATACTGGTGGATGAGAGTGAGAAAGTATTCGTATTCCAGGGAAAGTATTTTGGAAAAAGCATCCCAGAGCATTATCCTCTGTTATGTTATGTTAGGAAAGGAATGAGAAACGAGATTTTATTCTCTTGGGAGTTGGACAATGCTGGGTTGGTTCGTTGGTTGGTTCGTTTGGTTTGAACTGAGTTGTAAGTACGCGAGTACAAGTGACGTACGTGAGAAAATAAGAAGATTGTCAAGACGGGCTTGAGTGGAAATGGTGACATGAATATGATGAAGAGATGTTGAGAAAAAGAGGAAACTCTCTTTCTCTGTGTTCTTATATTTTACTACCACTTCTTCTTCTTTTCTTTTTCTGTCTGTCTGTCTTCGTCTTACTACCTAAACTAAACCCAAAGCACCACATTTCATTTATGACAAGGAAGGCTTTTGGTGAAAAACCAAAAAATGAACAAACTTCAAGTCCAAGTGCTACATAAAAATAACTTGAACTTAGAGTGAGAACCACAGCAGTCTTACTTTACTTTCACTGACCCAAAGTCCGAATTCTCTATAAATCAGAAAAAGACGATGGAAGGGCAATCCGGTATTCAGAAGATTTTCTGCATACGAACTCCTAATCTATGTACCTACAGGGCGGTTCATAATTTTTTAACCCCGCCAAGCTATTAGGGCCAGGATAGACATCCTCTTATCGAATTCATTCAGTAACTAAGTAGCATACGTGCCAATAGTTACGTGTGAAACTTCGAAAGATTTAAAAAAGAATGGACATACCCCTTTTTAATTCAGGCTGTAGAGGTGTTTCTATGAACCACCTCATAGACCAAGTGACCGTCTGACACAATTCAAATCCCATAGTTTTTCATATTGAAAGGTTTTATTCCCAGAGGGACTTTGGTAGAAGGAAATTGCAAAGCCGCAGGCGGACTTGATCTTTTTCATCCCCAAGTAGTACATGTACTTGTACTTTCACAGTACATGGACATAAATAAAATACATTTACATTTCAACCGCGCAAGAATATTTAGAGTGCAGAATTCGGAGCGTGTGAAGTGAACTCATTCACTCAATTGTAAATTCCGACTATGTCTCCCAGTTTTGTGGAGAAAAGGTTGAATGGCTAGGAGATGGATGAATGACAAGATCGGAACTCCTGCATCAACTAAGTACAATAATTCTTCTCTTGTTTCTCTTTGAGTGGATTTCACTCTGCCAGTCGACTTCTACGTACGCCAAGTTACACAATGTAATTTTGAAGAGGAATGTGGCTTTTCGGTACCACTCAATATTTGGCACTGCGTTAAAGTCAACGGACAATATTCAACGAGTTTTTGATTTACATAAAACGTGGTTTAAAAAAAATACGATGGCGGTTATACTCTGGACTTGTTGTCTATCCGGAATTGTGAATTTTTCGATGACATGTTTTGAAATTCCTAATACATTTGAGTTTTTCAATTCACTTAAATTTTCTTGAACTATGTACTAAGATATTTTCAAACAAAATTGACAAATGAGGTTGCCAGAAATTTGTTAAGGGTTCGCTACTTCAAAAAGCGGACTAAATTCTGAAGACAGACAACTTTCTTTGTTCTGATGTTTAAATTTGAATAATTGAAGACACACGAATAGAATTTCAACTCAAGCATCAAAGAATTTAATGACTTTGTCCAATTATTTCCTCGTCTCTAGACATTTGACAAGGTCTTGGAACGGTGTTACGACTTCAAAACAGTACGTGTGTCTTAATTTAAAATTCTGTTTAAAATGACAATTACTACTCTGAAACAACTCAGCATTCAAAGTCCTTACACCAAGAAGGAAAGAAAATAAGGACGAAATGTAATTAAAATCAATTACTAGCATGTTTCCCTCGACAATTAAGTTCGGAAATCTAATAGACTCGATTTCCCAATTGGTACAAGGAGAAACTTTTCCGTTCAGTAAAAAACTAAGGGGAACGCAGTTAACACATTCCAGATGTTGACTAGAACACGAGTAGAAATTTGAAATGCGAGGGCCCACATTCCTCTCCATGCATGTTTGACTTTTACGACTGTGGACTCCCAGGGAGACCCATAAAGCTGTACGAGGAACGATTTGAACTCGGTTTTCTTCTTTCCTTCGATGCATTCTTTATTTCATTTCCTCGGGTTGTAATCGAACGACAACTGAGCAATGCAATGGAATGAGGGATGAGAGTGGGACCAGACAAGGACCCGCTGAGGCTGACATAAATAAAGGATAGTAAAGTCAAGTCAAGAGTCAAGGAAGTCCATCACCATTCTTTCTCTACTTTTACTTACTTTTACCTTTCCGGACATTTTCTATGTACATATTTACACTCAGCACATATGTACACACTTAGAAAATATGAATACCGTATTTGTTCTAATAGAACTCGGTCTCCATTACAACCCGGGATTTTCTCTAATTTCCCCATGCACCCTTATGGAGAAAGTAGAGAAAGCCACAGACCTGGAGAGAGACAAAAAAAAATTAACAGTACCCCGCGGGTTTCATAGGGTAAATACGGTATATCAGTAATTTCCGGGCCTCATGTGCCTGCTCTGCCGACCATGTCAGGAAGTCCCAGCGTCTACTGTCTGTTGTTTTTTTACTTACTTCTGCTACCACAATTCTAATTAGGTTGGAGCTCTGAATACATAGTCGAATAGTTGAGTTCGAAAGAATGACCATTTCAACTTTCATTCCAAATAAGGACAGATAAACAGAGTACATCCAATTCTACTCCAACATCCAGCTTTTGTATTTTGAAGTACAGATTAGTTGGAATGGTCGAAGAAAGTTGAGCCGAAGTCCAAGTACGGCCGGAGCAATTGTAAACAATGGAATACAATAAGTTCTTTCGTCGAGTACTTTCTATCCGCACTGCCATTCCCATTTTGTGAGAAGACTTGAAGAAATACGATCGATGAAGCAAGCAAATGATCTTTTGCTCCCTTGGCTCCTGTCACTTCACTTCCTTCTAAAGCGAAAGTGTGGATTTTCTAAGGGACAAGATGGATTCTTAGAAATATTTCTTACTTCCCCATGCACGTTTCAATCATTCCTTTCAACACTTCAACATCAAAACTAGCGTTCCGGGCCGGAAATGTCAGAAACTTGTCTTGTCTCGCATTGGAGGGTCCGACAATGGAATTTTGTTGTTTCGAAGAACACCATCCGAGTGTACATGGTCGAAATTAATTGCGCAGGTGGGGTGTGTGCACACAAAATGTTGAAAAAATTGCTCGATGATAACATTTATGCAAGGTCGAGAGATCGAACCCCACGCCACATGGGAACGGGAACCACCCACAAATATGGAGCTTTGATAGTTCCAAAAGTAATTCATTCTTTCTGTTCAAAAATGGTTATTTGGAAATATGGTGCTCTCACCAATGGAAAACAAGGTGTAGAAAGTAGGAAATGAATGCACGTGGAAGGACTCAATCTATTCATCCATTCCTGTTGTAACTCGTCGTCGACGCTTCAAGTCCCTTAGCCCATTCCATCCATCTTCTTCAACAAACTGTTAGGTGGGCAGGCAAGGCAGACTTTCAAAATTGAGTGAAAGTAAAGTACGGGAAAGGTATGCATGTACATATGCGAATGTGTGTTCTAGTCAAATTCTTAATCTATAAATTTATAAACTGACCAGGAATTGCTCACCGTTCTTATTAATTTTGAAAATTTTTGTTGGTTGTCTTCTGAGGGATTCTTTGGAACTCTAACTTTCACAATGTGTGATTTGTCGAAAGGATGTACACATACTGTGTGGAGTACCTTCCCATGGCCAAAAGCAAAGCTATGTTTTACCTTGGCTCAATGACTTTCAAATATTGATTGCATTTTTAAAGAATATCGCTGGTAGTTTTAAATAAGACATACTGAAATGAGTCTAGTTAATTCGGGGGACTCCGACGGATCCCCTGGTTAGACAAATTGGCCGTAACATGCGTGCACATGAAGGTAATAGTGAACTGTATGAGTTGTTGGACCAAAACTTGATCACTCTCTCTCTGTGTTTACTCTTGCTAAAATGGAAATGTTGTTTGAGTCAGTTAACTTGAGTTTCGATTCAGGGCGAGCTGAATTTCAAAGTTTCATGGGTCTAAATATGTAGAAATCAATGTTTTTCCTTTGATGGGTCTCTGTTTCCTACACTATGTCCTGAGACTCATTTCATTTAAATTAAATCCGTCAAATGAACGAGTTTATAACCCGTTTATACAATATGGACTCTGGACAGTAAGTTTCAATTGAAATGCGTACCTTGGCATGCATGGACGCTTCAGTTCATTTATTCTAGGCGTGCGTGCCACGATGATGAGTTTTCATGCAATCACACTGCCCAGTCGAGAGTCGAAAAAACAAGTTTGGGAAAATCAAACAGCTGTCAGAACTAGACAAACATTGCAACTGGACCTACCAAAACAACAAAGAAATGAGTAATGTCTAGCCAAAATTGCGTTGAAGCAGAATTGATGTATGGGACAATTTATGTAAAAATCTCGTCAGTCTGACGGACTTCCACTTCCACATGCACGTAACGAAAAAAAAGATAAATACAGATTTGAAATGAACACTTTATAAATTATTTTAATAAGGGGTCGACAAATTGCTGTCCAACCTGAAAAATCCCGGAAAAAATGTAAGTATAGAAATAACTGAAAAATTTTTGACACAGCGCTGGGATTTTGCCAAACCCTGTTCAAAATGCCGAAAAGATTTCAAGTTTACAGTTCGTGTACAATTTTTGATAAATTTTCACCACCTACTTGGAGAAAGTTGTGATATATCGTTCTTAATAATTGTCGACCTTAGATTACCACTAAAATCTACATGGACTTAGACTGTATCTGGAATGTAAGACAATCAATGAGCTTGCAACGTAAGCAACACCAAAAGGCAGATAAGAAAATCGAGTTATCTTTTTATAACCTTTCCAGATTTTTCTAGAAATTCGAAACATTAAGTTCAAAATGAAGATTTATAATGTAATATACGGCAAAGTGTTCTTCTCGTTTCCGTAATCGTTCAAGGAGTGGTGAAAGCGTCCGGGTTTCTGGGCGTGACTGCTTCTGTTCTACCCTTAAATAATTGAGGGTAACTTGTTCTTTGGAAGTGAACACAAATTTAAGCTCTAGAATAATTGGGGATCCCAGGGTGTAGTCAGCGTCGTGCGGTCGACCATGGAGGTTTGCCTTGTTTCCTGCTTCCGTAAGACTTCCCATGCCACTATGAGAGTATGAAGTATGTCTATACATCATTGGAATGTCTGTAAGATCCATTTAGTCCTGGGCGCGAGTGTCGTAAACAACACTCAAGACAATGGGGAAATGCCCCTCTTCATAAATTCTTACATATGCAAGGAGATGAGTTAGGTTGGGTTCTTTCGTACCTGCCGGCAAAACTCCATGCAAACTAGTATGTACAGGAAGGAAGGCACTAACCGTAGTGGCTCGACTCCAATAAATTGATTATATCACGGCTATAAATTATCCAAGGCTTTTATACCTATTGCCTTTTTAAATAGAGAGCCATTTGGGCACACACCTTCCATCTCGTCTCAGCAATGTCGTAGTACTTATGTTGTGGGTCATCGATATATTTAGACTTTGTCCTATACTGTGGGGTTTTTACCTTGGATATGCAGAGTTTTTTCCCGCGTTCGCTTTCATAAATTAGTACAGTACCCTAATAGGGCAGGAAATTTGGCTATCACGAAGATGCCTATTGATGGTTAAAAATGTATTAGGTGTTGTGTCGTAAAAATGCAGTACTAATTCGTTCGAGATTATCTTCGAAGGTGCGTACGTTGGGACTTTTTCCCTAGTAGAAACAGCCAGTAAGCCATCACTTGACAAAGAATGTGCGATCTCTAATTTCTGTAATCGCGCAACACAGGATAGATAACAAACCCAAAGTTTAGGCTTATTTGTACAACTGAGGGAAGTGGAATCAAATTTGGATACCCCGAAATATTGACAAGAATTGGCACATTAACGAAACCGTTGTTTTCGGTAACCAAAATGTATGCATGACCTGCAACATACATTACTTTCACCTTCGTCGATCTTCACTCTAATTCTTGCATTGGCATGCCATGCTTCTTTGAGAGTTCAAAGTTAATAATTTATTAAATGAAAGTAAACTTTTACCATCAAGAAGATTGGGTGAGGAAAAGTCTTCTACTTTCTCTACATATCCCTGTCCTCATTGTGTTAATGGAGTAATCGAAAACAGGTTCATTTTCTCAGCCCTAGGTATCTGTGTGGTGGTTCACGACCTCTTTTGTTTATTTCTAATTAGCTTGACCGTGCTAGAAATGCATTCGAGCACATGTTGATTATCTTACATTCTGCTTGACGCAATGCGATGCGTAATAAGGACCACAACACCAAGATTGACTTTCTGTCCTTTTAAGTTAATTCGGCACCCGAATTCCGCTCGTACATTCAGACCATTCGTAGAAAAAGTCTATTTCTGACGTCAACCTAAAAAATGTGCGTTCTATTTAGTATTTGGTTGGAAAATCTGATAAAATATTCATCAGAGATGTTGCAAGACACATAGTACTCATAAAATCTCAATAATAAATTGCAAAGTTATGCAATAAAAAGTAACGAAAGAAAATAATGTATTACAATGTCGTACATGCTCGGCTACAGAACAAAAACCTCATGTCTCTAAAAAATATTGATTTGATTCACAAGTTCCAGGTCTGGAATCTTAAATCCTATGAAAAATGTAACACCTAAGCAAATTTGGAAAAAGTCTTGCGTATCGCATCTTGTAGTAAACATGCTTGTATGCTTATGAGAGAGAGAAATTTAAAATACAACATGAGAAAACTCCTTTGTAACTTGGTATTCAAGTTTTATCAATAGAACTTGAGAAAAATATTCAATATTTAAATTAATACCAAACAGGCTTAGAATTTAAAAATCTATCGTGCTACGATTTTCCTTTTTCGGAAAAATATTAGTACAACTACATAGAGGTCATATTTATGAACAGTTCCTGTTCCTGAGACCCTTCATGGTTTTCAGCATCACTTCTTGTTATCACTGCAAACGTTATTACTAATTCTGTCGTGCTTATTTCAAGGCTATGTATAAATAGTCAATCACTTTCCTAGTAGTCCTATATAAACTGCTTTAAATCCGAATATTGCTTTGAGGGTTCAACCTCGTGCATTCACAGGTACGCAACCATCTGCAGGATTAAAGTCTTGATTAGGTATTTGGAAACTAAGTCTCCTTTTTGATCCGGAAGTCAACAACCTGAAGAGAACTTCCAAGGTCTGTTCATGTCATTCGAAAATTTTCTCCCCTGGATTTGTCGTTGACAATTTGTCTCTCTCTCCTTCCTTCCTCTCTATTGTCGTCCTTCCTCAAATCATTTCTCTTTTCGCAAAATTACACGGAGAGATTGTAAAGGAATTCAGAGTATTGTTCCGCCTCAATAAATAAAATTGAAGAGAATGTATAAATGTATTGTAGTAGACTCGAGACAAAACCTTAGGTAGGTAGGTCGGTAGTGAAAGGCGGGCGTTTAGGGGTTAGATATATTTCCTTTCTAGAAAGGTTTGGTGTTTGGCCCCCCGCCGCGATGAAGACGCTCTGGGAACTCAAAGCTTCTTCAATGACGAGGTTTCGTCGACGTGTCCCAAATTCGACAGCCTCACCCTAGGTAGCAGTAGGTAGCGTTATGTGTCGATTATTCGACTTCCACTTTCCTTTCCTCCAATGAAGTTCACTACACAATTTCCGTGTCTTGTCTTTTCTTTCCCTCATAAACTATTCTCTAACACATCCAAATAAAGCTAGTACTCCGGCAAACCTGCCAGACTTTCTCCACAGGGTGGTTCAAGACCATACATATAGTCAGAAAAAATGTAGAGAATATACAATCAAATGAAAAACTAAAATTTATTGGCATTCGCAGAGATATATTGAGATTAATCTCGTTTGGTCTAGGGAGATACTCCTGGTAGTAGAAAATCGTTCCAGACCTTGATTTTGGGTGGGACAAAGAATATGGTTATTATGAACCACCCTGCACAACCCCACTTCAGATTTGACACAATGCCTCATCGTAAATAAACTATGTACCTACACATGTTTATCCACAAAAGAAATGAGGTAACTGGTAAAGCCGTTCTACTTCGTAAAAAAAGTAAAAATTACGAGCCAAATACTTTCTTTTATCGTCGACTTTCTTTCTCTTTTTTTCACACAAGTCTTGAATGAATGAAAGTCAAAGTGAGGAACATTAGCACCTCGACGTCACGCTTGAGATGTTCCTTGGCTGACGACGAGGACGGTAATCAGCACAGGCCCAGTTTGGTTTCGGAGACGGAGAATGTCTCTTCAAATTTACTCCTTCTGGGTTATATCTTCCTTAAGCTAAAGCTAAAGCCGAGGCCAAGTTTCAAAATCTTTTTTTTTGTATAAATGGAAGGAAGGATTGGACTGAAGTGAACGAACCAAGGTTTACTAAAAACATTAGAACCCAGGACGGCCGGATAGATGAATGAATGGATAACTTACAAGGAACAGTGTTTAGCAAATACTACAAGTTCAGGCCACAACGTTCCCAGTGCTAACATGGTACTAATTATGAGAAAGCCGTGATGTTTCTTCAATAAAGGAATTAGAATTCAGAAACTCATGTTTTGTTTCAAAATGATTTTTAGAAATTTTGATCGCTCTATTAGCGTTCTATTCTTTTGTTATGCCCGCTAGATGTACACCAGGCAGATATTAATGAGACGTTTCAAGTTTTTGAAAAATATAGAGCGTTCCATATCCTTTTCTAAAAAAAAATTACACACCCCTCCAAAATTAATTTTTTTGGCAACTCTGAATTTTACATCAGAATATTGTCCCTCGTGAATCCTCGGTCTACATTCTAGAGTGTAGAGTCTCTCGAAAGCAATTTTACCATTTTTGTTAGTTTCCTTTGCCGACTATGCTGAGAATGAACCATAAGAAGCTGCTCGACATTAATTTTCTCTCCTCACGTCCTTAGACTCTGTCCTCGCCTGACTTCTCACTAACTTGAATTCAGAGGACGTATAATGGTGGAAGTGAGAACTGAAACTAGGTTTCTTGGGGGTTCCTTTTTCTTTACCATTCCAAACGAAGACGGAAGAAATGAATGAGAGAAAGTTAAGTGAGGAGAAGACCTTCGGAAGGAACTGGAATGAGTTTCAGACTATGGAATAAAATATATCCATGTGTTCTCGACAATTCATAAACTAATTTTGTGGAATTTTAATTGCTTGTAGTAGGTTTTTGTCAAGATTCTTGTTTTTGAGGAAATTTCTCATAAATATATAACATTTCAAACATATTTCAAGTAAAAGATAGTCGTGCACCGGCAGGGTTCGATCCCTTCAGTTCACAGGTTGATACGGTTGTTGTAATGAAACTTTTCTATTTTCCCGCTAGAGTTTGATTAACACAATTTGGGATAATCCTTCCTACGTTCAATAAAATATAACCCTTTCAACGACGCACTACGGTTTCATTAGCGAATTTGTCAATTAATAGTAGTTGTCACTAAATTTTCACTAGCTTCAATTACATTGGTTTGAGAGCCTCTTTGATTAGAGCAGTTTTACGGGTAATATTACAATAATTCCATGTCTTCTGAGATATACAAACTTAATACAACTCTATTAAATTGCCCGGACACCTCATGAATTGTTCCATTTAATAAATTGTCCATAACAGGGATAATAGAGGAGGGCTTTGGTGGCTTCAAATTTTGATGTCGTCAGTTCTTAGTTTTCATCTTGGTTTGGTCCACTGACGCTGAAGCCGGGGCTGAGGCTTGATACCATTAAAATGTGATTTCCCATTCTTCCATCTCCTCCAACCCCTATTATGTAATTTAAATGAATGAGAGTGATAATAATATGTTACGTGATTTCCTTGAAATG
>JAQFYE010002531.1:0-17728 GCA_034694305.1 Protaphorura glebata
TCCGGGTGGAATATGGCCGGAATACTTGGTGAAAATCATGTTCCGTACGGAATTTAGCCGGAATCTGCCGTACGGGTGGTATTAATTCGTCCATATAATTACATTTCCTCAAATATGAAAGGCGACGAAGAGATGAGACTTCGTGACATCGTCAAAATTCTTTATTATAAAAACACTATTTCTGAAACAGAAAAGTGACAAAAGCAGAAGCACTTTCAGGCGAGAGCATTTAAATGGAATGACTGAGTAAAATGTTGAGATTAGACGGTAGGGCTATGGGGTTCGTAGCAGTAATCTAGACTGAAAATGAACAGATTCGTTCAGTTGATGACTTTTTGAGACGATTCGGATTGACAATCAAGGAAGGAATGAGATGAGTAAATGGAATTAAGTGTTGGTGGTGATCTTAAAATGTCCATTGTCAGAGTCATTGCCATTCTACGTTTGAGTAGAAAGGCCAATGTCAATGCCATAGTGTTCGTGGTCCTTTTCCATTGTCATGCACTTTTTGGAATGAATGACGTGCTAAAATTCAGTGTTTAAGAAATGAATCTTAAGGTTCATGCCAAGATTTTCCTTAGTGCACGATGGTGGTTCGTTATTACGCCCCTTCAAATAAAACTCGGGGTAGCCAAATGATACATACATTTGTTAAATGAAAGATTTGGTGGACCACTATCGTCAAGCGTGGGGATAGTGATGCAGGCACATTATCTAAACAAAAATTACAAGATCTCATCTATCTGGGTAAAGTTAGTTTTACCCAAAAGTTTTAGCTTTACGCCGTGCGCCCCACCAGACTTACTGTATCAATAGTTATTATAGATTCTAATAACCCTAAATTCCTAAAATCATTGTCGCCCTTTTCCTGGTTCGACTGTAAAAAATAGTCGGGAAGTTCTTCAAATCGAACCACCCCTCAGTTCTATCAAGTCTGGTAGTAATCCACAAGTCTGAAAATGTGTTTCCACTGCGGGGGTGAAACGATTATAAAATTTACAAAGACAAGAGCTTGTAAAGTTTCCTGAAAGGACAAGGCACGAACACGACATGCAAATCATAGAAACTCAAGAGATTGAAGTTGAAATGAAAATGGAATGTGCCATTTCCACAATGAATTAATAAGACGGACCGAACTTTTTATCGTATTCTTTGCAAGTGTTTTTGGCAAACTCATTAAATTTCATTTCAAATTCACTCATTTCCATGGATGAAAAGGTTAAGCAGAAAGTCTTTGATTAAACGTTGAAATTGTAAATGGAAATCCTAAGCTTCTCAGAGACCTTTGCGCCCTCCACGTCGATCAAAAGAAAATGAAAACTTCAGCGTACGTTCCTTTCACGTTATAAACCTTGTAAAAGACGTAGAAAAATAAAAGGTGACAAAAATGGACTAATAGGATGTGATGATATTTGTAGAAAATGTGATTAACTGGTTCATCTATTTGATTTCTGGCTGAGGACGTCGGACCAATTCCTTACGAAAATTCCCCTGTTGTATTAGCCAAGTGAGTGTAAAACATCCTTAGATTCTTGTATGAAAAGTGTAACAGGGTATAGCGGGAGAGGTCACCGTTTGACTTGCAGGGATTAAACATGAAACGAGAAGCCTAAAAAGTTATTTTGTAGCAAATGCCGAGTGTTCAATTGAGCATTTTTATCGGAGGAGTTATTGAACTTGAAGTTTTGCAAGCTTCATCACAGGAAGCTGTATCCACATCTATCTCTATTTATCTCGTTGATGAATGTACAGTTTCCGATGCCTCAAAATGATGGTAGAAATTGGAAATAATGAATGAAAATTCAGCCACGATAGAAATTACGAGTAATTCGACTACGAGTAAAGAATACTCAGCACAGGGTAGATCAGATAAAGTACCCTAACCTCGAACCGGTGGTGAACTTTCAGAGCTCACTGAGAATTGTGCGCTTACTTTTCTATGAAAGCGTAGTGAATAATTATTTTCACGCCGTTTGTTGAGGAACAGTTGGAACACGTATGTTCTACCGAGAGCCAATATTCGGCAAACTAGCATATAAAGTCCTCCGACTGTTTTATTCAAATTTGGATAAACAGAAATCTAGACACTAAACTACGACTATGAAATAACTGTCATCCCTCAACCCATATTCAGTCGATTTAAGATTTAGAAGTCGGAAGTGAATATTTTCTGATCCACCCTGTACGAGTAATACTATCATTGTATCAGTCCCTACGTTTAGAATTGACTAGAGACGGAACGTGTTGGTTTTGTTGAAATGAAACGAGAAATGATGACAGTATCATCATCATTCCTCCGACAAAACAAGTTCTTCCTCCTCACACTCTCTCCATTTCTCCCATTCGCACTCTGAGACCCATTAGAACTCACCTCAACATCATAAATACACCCAGACATTCCTCCCCAGTCAAAATAATGGACCAACTAATGAAAATATTGTGAGGGAAGTGAAAGTGAAAGTGAAAAGTAACGTGAACATGCACTCCGACGGCTTTCTCTTTCAAAATGCATTTCCTCCACGGATTTCCCTTGACACAAAAGGTACAAAATGCACTCACCTTTTACTTACCACTCATAACAATAGAAATAAATAAACCAACCGCTTCGAAATTTCAAAACCCTACCATGCGATAAGGAGAAGGTGGAACAATTTATGCGTGTCTATTATTTACTTAGATTCGGAATAATGGGAGATAGTCCCACTGCCATTACAAGAGGGGAAACGATATTCACTCCTGGATTTTAGGAGCAACTACTCAACGAATTTAGTTTCCCGATTTATGATGATCGTGGAGCGCATATCCTGGATTGTCTGAACTAAAGATAATTTAAGGCACATTTCAGAATTTTTCTGAAAGCATTCAGTGAATACATCGGTTCGAGGCCGAAGAGATGCTCATATTAATTCACAAAGGTCCAATGATCAGTGAAGGGATTAACAGTGAATGGGACTTTCATTTGGCCAGTGTAGTTTATACTAATATAGGTATCGCAGAACCTTTAGTGCACAAAAATGTATTCATAATAGTGACCAAACCCATGAGAGCACGAGGGGCCGAACCATCAACGTAGAAAGAAGACGACTTTCCTTACTTTCTTGCCGGTTTCCTACTTCCACATACCTGGGAATTTGGGAACATTTCACACAAAATGCAATAAAAGGAATATAAATAATATCTATTTTAATCAAATTATTTCGACTCCCGAGGAGCAAAGCCAGGACAATACTTGAACTTGTAAACCATGCACTTATGAGCGTATTGTGTATAGTATTTGAATGTAATCCGTCAAGGTCCAAACAAATAAATCCCGTGCTCTATTCCTCTCTTTATACAGAACAGAAGAAAGATTGATCTCCTGAGTTTGTCTCTCCATGAATTCCTGGAGATTAATCAAATGCATATCACGATATTTGTACCAGCAAACTTATATTAACCACATCCATTACTTTAAATCAATCATGGAAGGGATCCCCTCCGCAGTTTCTAGTGAGGGATTGTCGTCTCCAAATAGAAAACCCGGGTATTAGAAAGTTGTCCGGGACCTGTTTGAACTATTACACGAAAGTACCTACTGCGTTCTATGGGTAGAGAGATCGAGACAAATGAGCACTTCAAATGTGAGTTTATTCTTCCCAAAAGGAGAGGTACAACTGTATGGGGATTAGTTTTTGTTTGTTTGAGAATCATCTGTGGATACACGGCGGGTAGTGGCACCCGCACTGGGAATCCCCGAAATCGGATCATATCCAAAGACCCGCTTGTATTTCAGAAATAGTTGGTAGTTCATTGCAAGGAGAAAAGAGCATTCAAGGAAGGCCAGCCACAGCACACAGCAGTCGCAGCAAAAGTCTCTAAAGTCCTGAAGGCGCGGCGCTGGAGGATTTTAACTGGATGGATGGCTGGGAGAGCATTCGTCCGATTATATTTTTTATACGTTGTGGTCCATATTATATATACCACGGAATAATAATTTTCAAAAGATACTTCACAATATATCAGCTCAGATGAGCAATACTCTCTTTAGTTGACATTCGCACTAAAGTACGGTAATACAGGCCCTCCACTTCGCCTAGAGAGGTACCGTAACAGTAGCGGAACATTTCTGTGGAAAAAATCTATTTTAAGGAAGCAGCCCAAACTTGTCTCCTCACTGGAGTGAACCTTCGTATTACCAACATTGCGAGACAGTAAGGATGCCAGTTTAATGACTGACCTTGAGGTGAATATTTCATGCACATATGGTCAAGCAGATCATACAATTATGCAACCATACCGTCTAATAAGCGAATATCGCGATTTGGCGGAATAACCTTAACATAGAGAATGAGGTAAACCCTCTCCTCGGTCTCACATCTTCTCCTTTGTCTCCCCAAGGAACCATTTTTCACTGGAGCAAATAGGGAGCATCATTCTCTTACTGTACTGTGCTGCTCAGTACTTTTCCAACCCTCGCATCGTTCGTCTCGGTGTGAAAAATAATAAGGAAAAAGTGCTTCCCCGTCGACCGACACGACGTACGGACTGGGCATCAGGTGTTGGGTTTCTGAATCGACCCTTAAATCAATGAATCTTCTTTCTGACTAAACAATCCTCAAGAGATGAGAGGAGAGATCTAGAAGGGAAAACAACAACTGAGTTCCTTACTCCAAAATACTGGAATGGAATTAGACCGGAACGGTAATTCCATAGCACATGAAATACACTCTACGCATTACGTAGTTTGTATAATCCGGCCTTGAAATTAGCTTTGGGGATGGCCCGGTCCAGAAGTTTTCCGCTCCTAAACCGTTTCATAGTCACCCGGATTAATTAAATTTCTCAAGTTTACGAGGTCTGCCCGTCTGTCTACTAAGACTTGCATCCCTGTCACAAACGAATCAAATCCACTTGCCTGAAACAATCTCAGAAGGGTGAATTCACGACTACCAGCATAATAGTTTTAGGGGTGACATTATATTGACACTTTATGAGCTCCAGGTGGCGTAATTAATCGTAACGTTTATTCTTACTCCTGGGAATACCGAATTGAGAGATTGACCTGACTAGATCGTTCCCGTACATACGAACGGGAATATACTGAAGAACAGGGCTGATTGGATGACGAAATGACGAAACCGAAGTTAGAAGCATTTCGGGGCGACACTTTCTGTTTGCGATTAACTAGCGCAAACCTCCGAAGAACCAGGCAAGAGTTCATAAAACGGCTTCCCCTGGTGACCATCATAAAGGGTTGATTGGTTAAGTTCTTAGATTGAATTGGATTGACGCGAGTTCGGATAGAAAACTGAATAAAGAAATGTATGTATCTA
The DNA here is from genome assembly GCA_034694305.1 of Protaphorura glebata. Taxonomy (NCBI): domain Eukaryota; kingdom Metazoa; phylum Arthropoda; class Collembola; order Poduromorpha; family Onychiuridae; genus Protaphorura; species Protaphorura glebata. The sequence goes on from JAQFYE010002531.1 coordinate 5,313, forward strand.
TTACAAGATGACAGTTTGTTTGAAATATCTTAATAGTTAATGCAAATCGGAGGTACTTATTTTCTTATCCGTTCAGTACTGTGTAGTTGGACAACAGGTATTTCGAAGAGGGTTAGGCTTTCGAATTTATTCGTCATAGTGCCGTCCATTTCGCCTTCGATTCTTCAAAACTTAACTTAGTCGATGCGTAGCCGCGTCCGAAGCTCCAAACTGAGAAAGTCACTTGAAATGCAACTTGCAACAGATGCCCGGGCAATTTGTTCAAGTCCGCCAAGAATTCGAAATTCATTCTTACCTCATTTGTGGCTTCGAATAGGTCCTCAGGAGATGTCACTTACACGTTATTGAGTGAAGTGAAAAGATGTCCAGAACACGGGCATTGAACTCAACTCATATGTCAAGAAATTGACAAGGTGGACTCTCAAGCTGACCGCAAGGTAGAGGCCTTGTACTTTGTTCACCAATTCAGTTACTAAATTGAAAGCTTTGTGTTATTCCAATGGTATATTTATTTTAGAAAAATTCCAATAGATCTCGCAGTTCTGTAAATCTGAAGTGTATTCTTTTTATCTGATAATCCCAATCAATTCCCAAGTAATTTGCCAACAATTCGTTTGTTTACCTTGTCATGGCAAGGAAGTACCACGCCAAGGCCAAGCCTCAGAACAAAACCATGGAGTCAAGTTTTACCCGGATTCGGGTACACCCGTACCACGATACCTCTTGAGAGTTGCCCGGTATTAGGTATTTCTCTTTTCGAATTATAACCTTTGATGCTTTTGTTTAAAAGGCAGCGCAGCGGAGAAATATATCGTCGCACCCGAAAAGTTTGAACAACTTGCATACATAGTTTTCAAAATCTCATTTGAGCTTAGACTCCAGACATGGTTAGATAATACAAAGACGCTTAGTTGGTCATGGTCCCCGAGTCGTGCACTGTGCGTGTATAGAAATTCTATTAAATATGCGAATGTATGGTAAGATACATGTCCCTGTCCGCCTACAGAATCCCATTGTTTGAGTTTCAGATCAGTTTGTTGGAGGAATGTTTGTCTTTCAGATGAGTTTCAGTTTCGCTCCTCTGGCTTTCCCATAATAATAAAAGATAATATATGCGACAATGTAATGCGTGCATCAGAAACCCGAGTACAACGCTTATTCTCCCTTAATCCGTGAGTGAGAAAATGAAAATTAAATTAAATAAAATTATGCGAATGGAAAACAAAGTACATAAAGGGTTTGTAATCTGGACATAAAAATTGTACCTTGTAATTTGGCTGTTCCGCCGTTATTGGGTATTAGCAACATAGGTCATACACCGTATTTAAGTGTGACATGTTCGTAATCGTGCAAAATTTTCATTAAATGTGAAAACTCATTTTTAATTAATCCAATGTAAATTAAATGAAAAATTTAAAAGTAGAAACACGACGTTAAAGAATCTAAACCGGATTTTTAATCGCGGCACCTGACGTCCAATATCAAGGAGAAATGCATGCCCAATATCAAGTGTAGATTGTGCCGATATTGTTAGGGGTACGAACGAGGCTTAAGTTATTCCTACCTGAAAAAATGTTGTACGGTTCTCTGGCCCACATATGTTAAGCAGCAAGGTATACTTATGCTGCTCTTGAAGAAAACTAACAAAAATCAAAGTCTTGAGAAAAAATTAATTAAATCAGCTTGAGTTTTTGCGAATGAGTGTTGAGTTTAGAATTTTCCTACACTTCCATTAAAAGTTTATTTGGGGAAATCCAAATTCACTTTATGGCCAGCAAAGTCTTATAGGTTCAACGTCTGAATGAAGTCAGTCCAAAACTGGATACAATTTTATAGAAGAGAAAGTCGGTCTGAAATCCAATAAACCAGTGCACTGCATCGCGTTCACATCCTTTATTGAAACGCCTTTGATTTCGAATATTTCTTCCCTTGCAATTGTCCTTTTGACATATCGAATTCTTGTCACTTCACTGTCCACGCACTTTATTAAAAAGTTGTCTATTGTGTGTGTCCCTCACAGCTTTGTGCCTTCACTGAAATTTAATATTAAAGTGAGGGTCACTAGAATGGAAACAGTAAAAAGAAGTCAGAATCTGGTCTTAGTTGACACCTGTGAGTAATCCGTGACAGGGAACAGGCACAGAATGATTTTGATTTCTGACTTCAGGAATGATAGGAATTTGACACCTTACAATTTCATTTGATTTTGTCAATGTGCATTAGAAGAAACTAGATTTTCCCCTTTCCCTTAACCTGTCGACCTGACAACCTTTCACATTTACCGGATAACGTTAATAAACGTGAAGATTAAAGGTCCTCTCAATGAAATTCTCACTTAAGTCAGAACTAAGTTATAGCACAAGCACATAATAATTTTGAACTATTTTTTTTTAATTTTAAGGAGTAACTTGTGTTTAAAATTTTAAGCTAGTTTTGAATAATGTCAAAACCCTTCGACACAGTTCCTAAGACGGGTGATTATTATTTGTTACAAGATGTCGATGTATTACCTCCCCCGAAGGTAAAGCCTAAACCACTACCGTCGGTGAAGATAGAAAAGATTGAGAAACCTTCAACACCTTCTGCGGCACCTGCACCTATACCAAAGGTCAAGGATCCCAAGAACCTGACAGTTTGGGAAAGGCAGGCATTGCGAAATTTTCAGAAAGAAAATACTCCACCTTCGTCGGAACCACGCCCCAAAAAACCAACGATTTGGGAGAAACATGCCGCAAGGAAAGCTCAAAAAGAGCGAGAAAAAGAGCTAAAGGATCGAGAGAGTCGCGTTGTGCACGGGGATTTACCTCCACCGCCCCGGTTATCCGTCATTCCTGCACTTCGGGCTTACAAGAATAATCAGGAAATGAAGGCCAAAGAAGAGGCAGCGTCGAGGTCATCGGATACTGAAACAGCGATGACCCCGTCCCCCGCAGGGCCTCAAGCTCAACCTATAAAGAGGAAAGTGGTTGAGGCGAAAAGCTACAATTTTAGCTTCACGTTATATGAAATCATCATAGGCTCAATCGGTAATTCTATGACTTCCAAATAATGCCTGTTGTCGCGTCCACCGGTTTGGATCGCGTCACGATCAATCCTGCTCGACGCTATCAATCTAAAGATTCTACATATATTCTAGGTGGAGTCGTAGTCGGGATAGAGTCTGGATTTTTCTCTGCGAGTCGTCTCCCAACTCCAAATGTTCCACTTCCGTCCAATTCACCGATGACGGGAAATTTTCAAGCTGGGGTTAAAAACGGGGCAATTCTCTGGCGGGTTATGAAACGCGCTGTTATCTCAGGAATCATGTTCAGTATTCTGGAGCAACAGTTAGAACAAGTTCGAAACAAAGCTGATTGGAAGAATTCCGCCTATTCTGGATTCATCTGTGGGAGTTTATTCGGGATTAGAGGTATTACAAGATAAACCTCAAGAGACGCCCTTCTAAAACCAGAATTTCACGATACCAATACAATTCAAAAACAATATGACAAAAATTTGATACAATATGCGCGGCCGATGTTACAAAGTCCAAAAAGATGAAATAGTCTTTATAATATACTTTGGCGATACAAACGTTCAACCGAGAAGTCATACCCTCATGTTCTATCTTGTACACGTTACGAGGTCAGTTCGGAAGCGCGAATTTCGTGCTCTCGCAGATCCGCGGTAATGTTAGAATTCTTTTACCAGTGCTCCTAGTTTCATATAATTCTGAGTGCGGACTGTTTAGTATCCGATTCTTAAGGTGATAATTAAGGTTCATGCCAAATAAAATGCATCATTTTAAATTTTAATAGGTGGTCCTCGTGGTGTAGTAGTCGGAGGATTGGGTTTTACTGGATTCGCTACAGTTGCTGCGATTTGCAAAAACCTACTACCACCTACGAAATAGCTCACAAATTTGAACTATCGCTAATAACATTGGACGCTAAATGATGTGGACTATGGAATAGAATTAACAACTGTAATGGCACCGACACCCATAGTGATTTTGAACAGCTGATCTGATTTAGACAACTATTCTCAAGAAATAAAATTTCAATTGTATGTTTTTACACAATCGAGAACGTTTTCAATTCGTCTCGGTTCAAATCACTTTGAAACATTTTATTGTGTGCAACAACACTCACAAGGTTACATTAAATTCTATCCAGTGTTACCAAGTGTAGGGGGGAAACGGGTAAAACTGTAAATTGGATCATATTTGCTCCCATTAAGGACGTGTCCCAGTACTTATCACGTCTTTTCTTCCCTAAACTAAAACCCGTTTTTATTCTATTACTAAACCCGGGTTCTCGTTAGAAGAAAAGCATACGGTAGTTCATAACCATTCGCAATACTCTAGTCAATAGTCATGGACCACCACCCAATATTAAATTTGTATAAATAACCGTACACCCTATAAGCTCAGGTTTCAGAAAAGAGTGGGATATACATTTTTGTGGGTATACTTATGTGGAAGCCAAACTAACAAATCTATTCTCGAGCTCGGCGAACTGGAATTTTACATTGAGGTGAAATCGAAATGTCTCCCAGATTAAATTTCAGCGCAAGCGTGGTACGAATTTGATTCAAAATACTAACAGCAGACCAGATCTTAAAAGTTCTCTACAGAATGTATCTAATTGTGTTCTGAAAACTTCCAACCTGGGCGATAGAGTACAGCGGGTGTAAATTTTCTATCTCCCACCCTGTACACCCAGTTTACCCGCCAAAATGATTCCATTTTATTTTATGCTACAGGACATTGTCGTGCGCATGCAACCAGGCATACGTTTGGCGTCTAATGAACCATTGCGGATTCAGAAAAGATACGATCACCCATTTCTTTACAAAATAAAATGTCCTGAAGGGTAATGTGAAGGGTAGTTACTGCCCTTGCCCTTGTCATGTTGAACCATGCAGAATTTGAGACAAAGACAATGCTGTACGGTCATAAAACTCCAATGAAACAAAAGACCATAAGATGTGTCTCTTCTGGTCGTAAGCAAAAAGTAAACAGGCTATAGAAGTGGAAATCGATGGGTGGATGGATCCGACCGAACCGGGTATCAGTCAGTCGCGGTTCTGTTATTGAGAGAAGCCGAAGTGGCCCAAGGCCCAAACGAAATTACTTGTGGCCTGTGGAAGAAATGAATACTAAGCAACCATTCCATGTGGCAATCATGTGCATTGTCGTATGAGCGGATGTACTCCAGCACTACATCCGCACATTCTATCCATTCGTCCATTAATTGGTAATTGCAGAAAGGCTACCTCCAGTTTCTCGTAAACTAGATGAGCATTCCGTTGAACCTATGTAGAGAAAATTCCCATAGCAGTGGGAGTGGATGAATCCCATGTTAAAACATCCACCACACCATGTCTGGATGGGATATCGAGCCCTGACATTAGTGACACGCTCCACTTCACTACTAGGTATAATGGACTGACGATATACTCGAACTGATGGATTGTATTAATCTTTGAACTTGGAAGTTGTTAACAGGAGACAAACTGCTAAAAAAAAATTCAGTGGGAAACCCCAGAACCGCTACTGAAGACAATGACAGACAGACGACAGACAGTAGTGGGGAGACGGACGGACCGGTGCCATCCTCGTTGTCGTCGTCGGAGATCGAAACGGGTAATTGAATTTGTATTCCCATCCCAAATTGTGTCTTTTCCGTCTCTATTTTTCACACCATTGTGTCTTTCTTGGTCTCCCGGACCGCGGCACTCTCCTTAAACTAGATTAAGACTCTCTGGGCTCAAAGAGAGCCTCCTAGGGTTCTGCGGCGGAATACTAATGACATTGTTGAATCGATACCTATCAATTACTACTACTACTACCGTCTTCTCTCCAATTTCTTCCTCATCCAGTTACTCCTTCTAAGCTATTGCCAAGTTGTAATAGCAGTAATCGTCTTCGTATACCTTATGTTCCCCTCATTATGGAAGAGAGAATTGGACATTCCAACTAGCATATTCAGCAGTCAACCCCCAGGGTGAGGATTTACTACTGATTCGACAGATTACGTTCTAAACTTTACTAGTATTTTTAGATTATATAGTTTATTCAAAATAGTTAAAACCCCTGGGCACCATTGGATACATGGCCCTGGGTGCGCATAAAAAAAATGCAGGTCATTATTATCTATGTATCATATTTAAACAAAACAAATAATATTCACCGAGCCGCTCCATTTTGCTCCATAACTTTCACACCAAATTCCGCACACAATGCATATCCATAATCTTACCTAGAAGTCCTGGAAGGTGGTGAAGGCAGACTACCCAGTACAGGATAATATGAGAATCACACCAAACGACTTATTACGAAACATTGACCTTAGAAACTTAGAACTCCAATGCAACTGCAGTCAGCAGGATTAAGAATTAAGAATGCATTTGATACCCTCCGCCTTGGAGAAAGTTATAACCGACAAGTTATTCGCTACTCAAGTCTTCAGGCCAGACGAAATGCGTGCAAGGAACCCGGAATCCCACAAACATACATCTTATTCTTCAAGGACATAAACAAACTGTACATAGAACATGCCACAACAACTGGGTTCTTCCTGGACGCCACGTCCACGTCCGGCTCCATTAATAAACTCCGAGACAAAATAAAGTTCCAGACAACATCTGTGTGGAACGACGTTCTTTTCCAACGAAAACAACCAACCAGTGCCACATCCACTACGATATAGACAAGGACATCACTCTATTCTAGCCCGTAGTGTCGTATTTGTAGTCGAAACTTGTAAACCTCACCACACCCAACGTCGTGACTGGCGAGGAACAATTTTCGGACGTAAACCTCTGGTTTATTACAATTCTAGTATTCTATAAAGGATTCGCCAGCAAGCATAATTTCTTCTAAAGAAAGCTCACACACTCGCACTAATTGACATTCCTCATAAAACATGATCAAACGTCCGCGTATTCCTACAACAATGCGGAGATACATCGCAGTTGATCTACGGAAAGTACCCACAGTAGTCCCAGAAAGCGGAGAAATACTTCTTCAAAGCAGTATGTCCTCGAACCTACAACATAGAGGGTTGACAAGGGCTGACCACTACCAAAAATACATCTGAGTGTTAGCCTAAAGGTTAGCACGGTCTGAATTTTACAACGGAATACTATCCCTTGTGGTATAGAATTGACGACGAATTTAGAGTAATGTACCCGACAGAGAGACAAAGTAGTAAAAATAAAAAAGGAAGAAAAACTGAAACCGAAGTCGGTGGCACGACCACGACACGATGACAACAAGGGTAAGTCTAACCTTAGTAGTGGTAGTAACAAGTGAAAGAAATTGAGCGACAGACAATGAACTGAGTGAACCTGAACCTATTTAATCCCCAAAGGGTCGCGCCCCCTGCTGACGGGACCAAAGTGAAAAATTGGACGAGGACGTAAACGAGATGAGACGATTAGATCGATTTCCTTTCTTTTTCTTTCTTCATGTATTTCCTAGCCCAGTCGCACCCGGCTTCCTCTATTGCTTTCACTAGGTGCTTTCACCGTACCATGGTGTGAACTCTGGATTCTCAACCTCATTTCACATGAAAACCAAAGATCAAAGACTCATCCGGAGCGAAAGTGTAAGCAAAAGTAAGCTCTTGTCTTCTTGACATGTCAAATCCTTCCCATCCAATCAAGTAACAAGAGTCAGGTTTTATCGAGGACACAGGTGCCCCCAAAACTCAAATTCAGTCAAAATTAGGGTAAGTGGATAGGGCATGTAATTACTACACTACTGCATGTACTGAATTTTTTACGCTTCCTACCAAATCTTACCTTCCCGCCACATTTAACCCAATGTGAGCAAACGACGACTAAGTAAACTAGCTAAACGTAATGCTTTTCGAGCAGTGCAATAAAGCTTCTCTTTGCTCTAATTGCCTCTCCTCTGCATCATTCGAAATGGTACTAAAGTGTCGTATATGAATGCCGACAAGGACAACTCAAATTGCATTGACAACCTTCTAAGATTTCGGCCGAATTAGGTGACCTTCCACCTTCCTCTACTTTATGCCAAGCACTTTACAAATCCGATTTCTTTAACTCTCCGAAATGAATGATTTATACTTTTAGATTTAATTTGTGATAAAATATTAATGGCGACCCTCACAGAGATCACTTTAATTGCATGGCTTCGCCCAGAAATTATCACTTATCGTGTCAGTTTCACGTTTCTATACATTATCCTCAAATGGGCCATCACCACACCTTACTTAACGACCTGTCTGACTGAAAAAGCTATTTTTGAAGTTCTTGGAATCTCAAGGGGACAACAACTCTCATCGTGCTTGCAATGAAAATGAAGGAAATGCTCGGGTTTTCTCGTTACGCAGCTATTGAATTTTGAGACACCCGCCGACTTTAACACATACAGGAATTGACCGATCAGAACCCGTGTGCTGAAAACAGCCCGGAGGTCAAATAGACCCCTGGCTTTTCTCGCACTTTCTCCATGTACCCATATGAGGTTCAAAGTCTGTGACCTCTGGCTTTACCGGAATATAACCTCAGGGTTCTGATCGGTCATTTACAGTACTACAATTGTCCCCAGACTCATTTTTAATTGAATAATACCAAACAATTATGAGTATGGATGATGAGAAACCTGTGAAGGGATAAGGAAAGTATAACTCCATCTGATACGAAAGAATTCTACTCCGTTGTTTGTTGCTGGGCTCTTCACTCGACGATACTATTGTAGTCTTTCATCTCTCTGAAATGTATTTTTCTAAGAAGTCCAAGTCCAAAGATGCTTCGATGAATACGTAAGACTGTTCAGTACATAGGAAGAGAACTAAACAACTCAAGGGAAGAAGTCAAGTCAGTCATACAGTCATACAGTATTAACTTTCCCTTTTCGAACAATACACTCTCGTGCTATGCATTCGTATTCGTCGTCCCATAAAGCAACCCTTTTATGAGGAAATCCAATAAACTCTCAAACTCAACTAAAACTTCCCAAAGGCACGGACGCAGACAAATACAGTAAGAAACGAGAACGAACAAGAGAATGGAATGAAAATGGAATGAACGACCCACCAAAAACAAGTCTTATTTTCTCCGTTTTCTCCAACAAGTAGTTCACTGGCCTCCTTTATCCACAATACAGCAGTTTTCACTCTATTCTTAGCATTAGCCTTGCCTTGTCTCGGGAAAGTCCAGTAATTTGAGCACACTAATATGTCCCAGGCGAAGTCAAATGCTTCTGTTTAATCAATTTAAATCTCAAACTTTTGTGTCACGATGGAGTAGGATTTGTTCCGCATGCTGAGGTTCAATGCCTCGACAGACAAGGTTTGGGTTAGTAGTTTAAATGGCTTCTCCTCAACTCAAAGTTGTCCACAATACTATTTTAAAGAGGGATAGGCGCAGTGAAATGGAAATACTCAGTCACTTAGGTGTTTACATCGAAAATGCACGTATACTTATGCTTTAAGATTTACAGACAACTGTCACAGATTTTGGTAACTCGAGGAGGGATCGTACGAAGTATGTTAATACACATTTAACTGTGTTGTCTTTCCCAAGAGGATTCCACTACGCCATTGCTGTAAACGTAGATGTCCATGTGCTATATGCCGTAAAGTGAAAGCAAAAATGAAAGTCGTGGTTCGGCGTAGCAAGTGCCGCCTGTGTATGTCTAGCGGCCAAACGGTTAGTTTTGGTGGTAGGACCTTCAGTTCGTTCAGGAGGTCAAGGGCTACAACTTATCAAAATCCAGCGAATTCTAACGACGTACTTTTTCCCATAAGGTGTACGTCATATCCTTGTGCATCTTGTACAAAAAAATTTAAACCCTAAAGCAAGACAACGAATTTTGAGGTGTAGGTAAATTATGCAGGCTCCACATTCCGGGCTCCGGGGCTACTGGACTAAAACTGGAATTTTAATTAGACCTTTACCTATTTGCCAATACATTAACAATTAGCTCAAAAATAGGCCAAAGAGCTGACAATGTGACAATCCTACTACGTTTTTCAAAACGAACACAGAAATAAACTCGATCAATCAATCAACCACATAATTACTGCGATATCAAATAATAAAATGACGACTAAATCGCAATAATATTGAGTAATGTACAATTCTTGTCCGGAACCCCTTTGACGATAAAAAAATGAACTCATGCCTGATTTGAGAAGTTGCCCGTGACTTAACACAAACGTACAATGAGTTCAGGTTCAACTTGGTTCTTAAGAATCTCTCCTTTCCTCTTCCCTTTGTTCTCAAATGACACTCACGCCCAAATTAGTTCTGACTTGATTCGTATTTTATTCACAAAAGTTTTCATTTGCATGTTTTTAGGTACTTTCGATTGCCAATTAGAGAACTAAGAAAAGTTTTCACGGTTATAATATGCAAGCGGAGGAGGTAGGCAGGCATCAGTGATTGCCCCTTGTAAAACTCCAGTGAAGGTAAAATAAATTGAATGTCTTTTGGAAGGAAATCGAGTGGGTGTGCTGAAAGTATAAGTAAGTTCAGAAAATCGGAAGTTTATGAATGAATTTAAATTGGACGTCGACCAAGTATTAAACGTGTTTAAAAAGTTTAAACTGTCGGGAGTGAGCGGCACTAGTGATTGAACACAATTTAGGCATTCAACACTAGACAATGTTAATTTTTATTCAAGAGACTGAGATTTTATACACCCTGATAACTCATATTTGAGAGTTTTCTACTGCTCTTCACTTACTCATAGGATTTGTAGATTTAATTAGAAAGTGAATAAAGTTGTCTTCACTTGAAAGGGTGTCGGAGTATTCTGACGTGAGACTAATTAGTAACGACACCCGCAATCCGCCGGGGGAGACCCAGCAGACCCGGACCCGGAAGCTCTAAGAAGAAAAATATTCGACGATTATAAATATGTACTTGCTGACCTAGACCTAGACCTTGAAAACAAAGGCATTAATTGACTTTGACAGATTTGACTCACCCAACTTTGGCACTGGCACCAGAGCCGCCACCACTAATGACACCCGTCTCACGACCCAAGTATTCCATTTCCTCTGCAAAAGAAAAACAAGTAAAGGAAATTAATTATTATTCTCCAATCTCCAGCCTGAAGTAAATAAAGGAAATTTTTTCCCGCAAGTCCTTGAACCTGAAAAATTCATAAAAGAATGAAATTTTCGTCAAAAGTTCCCCGTTCCCGTTCCGTAACCGTGCCGTGCTAATTCAATTAAAACAAAATTTGTCAGCTGTCAACTAGTTTTCGTCGGAGGAAGGGGACGACATGCCATGAATAAAGGAATTGTTATTGAACCAACGCGGGACAAATTAATCCGTCAATCAACTCGGCAAATTATTTTTCGTCAGGGGAATGGACAGTTTAATTATTTCAACAGTTTTACCGTTTTAATTAGTCACATAAACAGTCCAAGCCAAACCTGCGATGGAAGACCACCTTTTATCTCCGCGTCTAAAATATTTTTTTTCTAAGTCATAACAGTTTAGGCGGTGTATCAACGGTCTTTTAGCGGTAGGTGTGAGCACATATACAACAATGTCGTAACGGTAATATGCACGTGGTCGCTTAAGCGGGTTACAACTATACTTTATATATTAATATCATAGGAATATCGAACTCACTTATCGCTAAAACTTTTGGTTTGGCAAAGAGATCGCAACAATTACGAAGATGTCACCGAAATGTCAAAGGTCAAGTCAGATAAAGTAATAAAATCGAAGCATTTCACCTCTGTTAATACGTTCTTTCTCAGCCTTCATAGCCGCTTCACGAGCTGGTCGCTCCTCCTCTTCTTTTGCACGAACTGCGGCTTCTTTAGTTCCTAGAATCTTGTTTCGAGACACTCCCCAAAATATCCCAAGAGCAAGGAGAGACCATCGAGACACCTGGTGTAAAATAAAATGTTAGTTGAGTTGAGAAATTTTTCAGTTAAGTAGAATCTTCGATGGTGAGGATTCGAACACATGATGGTTTTATGGTTTTTGCCGTAAAAACTTTTCTCCATTGCACTGACTGGTTTTTTTTTCGAGTAACCTTCGCCGGCCAAATAGAGTACTAAACAGGTAAATAACCCACGGTATCTGACCATGCCGTGTGAGTCAATAAAAATGAAAGTATTTTTAATTCTGAATTCAAGCGAAAAATAAATTCAACGAAAATTGACCATTGCTGTACCTTGATGACAGAGGTGACCTTGACAGGTGCTGGGAGTGCGGCCGACATTTTTCACAATTGTCACCTCTGCAGATGACCGACAATAATATTGGAGGAATAGCTCTGAGTCTGACCTCTGCTCTGACCTATTCAATTTCAAACCCAAAAGAGTACGACTAAATTTCTCTCTTCAGTATCGAGACTGAGACAGAATTTCCTATTATTCCCGGCTTTCGACATAAAATTCAAAATTCCCGCGTATTCGCCAAATCAGATTTGC
>JAQFYE010002532.1:0-17725 GCA_034694305.1 Protaphorura glebata
CATGTATACTACCAGATTGACGGATAGTAGTTGTGGACAGTACGGATTAGTCAAACCGGCACCCCTTGAAATTCAATTCAGCCAGAGCTTCACAGCTCAACATGCAGAACTGAAGGGGCTATGCCTAAGAGTTCTTTTCCTTTTCCTTTTTCTTTTAAAAATAATCAGAGAACCTCGTTTCCAAAAGTACAATGCCCAGGATGATCACCCGTGTTGGAAATCGTCGAAACCCGGAATTATTGGGACTACTTTCACCCGAAATAACCCATTCGAATCAGAAACACCAAATCAGTCTGAATTCTTTTATTCAAATAATAAGCATTATAACGGGTCTGGAGAACCCGCCCAGCCAAAATATAATTACCTTTAAGTTTAAAGGGAGGCAGCCGACTGTCTGGGAGGTCATCCAAAAGGATTTGGCCAAAAAAGTTGAAAGGAAACCTTAGTACATAGCCTCTATCCCATGTTCTTGGCCAATCGGGCGAGAAATTGTAAATAACTGTACGAGAATCATATCGCGGGTCAAAAGTCCGGATTCTTCGTGACTCTGGACGTGTAATCGCCTTATCCTCCCAAATATAAGCTGAAATGACAAATTTTTTATCCGAAACCCTAATTATCCGAATCTGAATTGGTGTATTGCAAATTTTGGAAGTTTTCCAACCGGCTCATTGCAGTCTCTACAATCTTGGGTCTGTGTGTCGTTTTACTTTTCATGTCATCACCGAGAGTCAAAATTGAGATAGTCAGTCTATTAGCTATACGTTTACGCCATTACTTAAGGCAAATGTCGCTAAAATGTAACCAGGGTGACGGGCGAAGTTTTGATTCACCGTAATGCTGCGCCGTCAGAATTATCTCAAAACAACACCGCGCACACGAACGGATAAAAAGCTGAAACCGAAAAGTTACTTACCCCCAAGGGGGCAAGACAAGACTGTTTCTCTTTGTTCACCTCTTCCGGTTGAGTTTTTCCAGTTGACAACTTGAATTTTCAAACATTTTCAATAGTTATTTTCTCGTTAATCATTAATCCAATCCAGTTGTAATCGAGAGTCCAGCCATATTCAGATTGGATTTTAACCGTTATCAAAATTAAACTCACTTTAAACAAATCAATATAATCACTGAAATACATTTGGTCAAGGTTCATAATAAATACAGCTTTTTGTCAACAATGTAAAGATTTTTGTTATAAATTCATTTACCGAATACTTCTCTTTACCTTTCTTTTGGGATTTATTTTTTGCCCTTGGTATAAAGACAGGAATACAAGTAGGGCAGGCCCAGTTTCTACTCTTAAGCATTTCTGTGTAAGACTTTTGGTTAATGGAAAATGAACATTTAAATCTATGAAAATAGTTCAGACAATACACACATTGTAGCAAGCCATTATCTTCATAATCCGGTTCACCATATTCATATAAGCTATCCTTAAAATTAATCCAATATTAGACATTCAAGTGAACACGAACAGTGGTCACATTCGGCCACAATTACCTTCCCACACAAGTTACAAAGGAGGTTCCCATATGCTAGCATTTGGACCTTCTGGGTCCCATTTATCCATTCCATTGCACCTGCATTATCCTAGAACTCGGCAAATAATTTGTTCCTAACATCATATTTCTTACTTAACATTAAGACATTGTTCACTGAAGCTGTTTTCTGCAGATATGATGTACTTGTTTACTTATTTCTTCATAGTCACATTCAAAATCAGATGAGTCGCTTGAATCCGATAAGTCCAACATGTTCAAATGACTTGCTAGTTTCATCAGTTGTGTTTGGATTTATACAATACTTACACAATTACACAATTTTAGTAAAAACTTCAAAAATCGTGAACTTATTTATAAATTATGATTTCTTTCTTAACCAGGATAATTTTCTGAATAAAGTGATATGATTTCTTTTTAATTAATCGCGCTCAATACCTTAAATTTGTAACAATTTATCCGAGCCTATTTTAAGCGACTGTCCTCTGTCCCTGTGTCTTACCTTAGGAACCGTGCACCCAATTTGGCGAAGTATCATAATCAATATACAGTCAGAAGGAGTTGAACGTTTTGCAAAAAATAAAACCCCAGTAATATGAAATGACATTCACAATATCAGTAACAAATCGGGTATACATAACATAACATGCCCCATTTTATACAAAAAAGCCCACAAAAAGTAATAAGAAATCCCAAGTTAGGTTCTTGTTATTCGTTATTTCTGACCTGTCAACCTCATGGAGAATATCAAGGAAATGCACGGGGTATTGCATTTTTGCATTGTGTACTGTCACCCATAGCACGCTTCTCGTTATTTAAGAAATTCTGATTGTTCTCTCCAATATGTCCTGCTAGCGAAAACACTTTCTCCAAAACAGTCAAACAAAATTTTAAAAATTGCATAAAAATACAACAAAAAAGATAGCATAGATCCTCAATAAGCTGATGTATAAAATGAATATCTCACTCTTTGTCAGACTCCGCCGGATTGGGCCATGTACATTACTTCGTAGAATGGGAAAGAATACCTCAGATCTCTAATGCGTCTTAAATATGTTGGTATCAAAAATTCTAGTATTAAATTACCCGAACAATAATGATTCGATGTATACTAACAGTGCATGTGCACTGCTAGTATTAGTATAAGAGAAAGTGATTTTGAAAGCTATTGATTTTTAGAAATTGGTACCCTGCGTTCAATCCTCGTTCCTTTTCTCAAATTGTACCATATGTGAATTCACGTAGTACATTAGTATTAACAAAATACTCTTGTCTGTGTTCATTGTCCAAATTCATTTCGTCAGTTCACTAGTAGGTTTGCAGTGTCCAGAGCAGTACGAATAAACCTTTTACCCTTCTGGTATGGCCATATTTAGATATTTAGACTCTTTTACAACTCGGGTACGTCCGAGTGCCCAGCCCAGCCAAAAGTCGGGACACATTGATGTCCGTACAAAAACAATAGGCACCTCTGACGTCACAAAAATAACAAGTTGTTGACGCTGACATTTCTCTTGGTTGACGTGAGGGTGTCGCAAAAATTATACGATCATACCCATCCAGTACGCACCAGCCAAATAAATATAAAATACAACACCCTATCTCCCATTTCTTTCTAAATTCGCATGACAATGTTATGAGTGTCGATTTATCGGTGACATCAGAGGTGCCTATTGTTTTTGGATGGACAGTAACCTTCTATCGGGATGGCATACGACTATTAATCATGAAGGCAAATAGATTAGAATTAATATGACGTTTCCTGAACTTAGTTCTTTCAATATTTGCAAAATTTTTATTCCAAATCGGTGCATAAAAGTGTGCTCATTGCAACAAATATCTTCAATAATAAGCTCAATTTTACGACGAATTGTGGATAGAGTACTTGAAAGACGTATGCGGTTACATCCAGTTTTCTCGGCACCCAAGAGGTTGCGTTGATATAATCGCTTATAATCGAGTCACCAAAGATATGTTTATCATTTACCCTACTGTTCGATTAAAAACCTTTAGGAACCAACCAGAAACAGTGAACAAGTTGAAACAAAATATTTTATCAGCCGCGTATTGCATTCCTTCTCGACAGATATCAACTCCATAATTTAGAAGTGGTTGGTGTCTTGGTTGGACCGAGAGGAACATTTATACCACGTCTTTCAGGAATTTCTTCGAAAATTCAACCCTCCTAAGCAAATAACTGAGGATCTCGCTTTGATAAGCTCTAATTGTAATCATCGCAAATCCTTAATCACCACCTTATAACTCCTAACCTTAAAAATATATTTTACAATTTACTAAAACTATTCATTTTTCTAAACATATTTTGTAAAAATATACTGAGACGTCGGGCTACTATCGTTGAGATGGTAGTTATCGTGTTGAAATAAAAGCCGGAAAATGTTGGTGTTTCATGTTATCGATGAAATCTAGAAGTGTTTTACCATTTTTGGACACTAACTTTTCTGCAATTTCTGAATAACTCATCTTATTGTGGTTCTAGTTGGAACTTATTGTACACACATAGGTAGCCAACTCAATATTTCACATGCAAAGAATTAGCCAGTTCGGTTGAGGAGTGAGAGTACTCATTACTCATGAGGAATTTGTTCGATGTAAGCTTTATGGGCATGATCTACGGAAGCTTGTACATGAACGGTTGTACAGACAGATTATCTCAGGAACGGTAATTTAGGGAAGATTACCGCGTGGACGGTTACTCAGTGAACGACTGTTACATGAACGGTTATTCAGAGAACGATTATCACTTGAACGATTATACAGTGAACGATTATAACGTGAACGGTTATTCAGTGAACGATTATCACGTGAACGGTTATTCAGTGAACGATTATCACATGAACGGTTATTTAGGGAAGATTAC
The DNA here is from genome assembly GCA_034694305.1 of Protaphorura glebata. Taxonomy (NCBI): domain Eukaryota; kingdom Metazoa; phylum Arthropoda; class Collembola; order Poduromorpha; family Onychiuridae; genus Protaphorura; species Protaphorura glebata. Next base: position 4,381 of record JAQFYE010002532.1, read on the forward strand.
CGCGTGGACGGTTATTCAGTGAACGATTGTCACATGAACGGTTAATCAGTGAATTCTAATAATTCGATTCACGAAAGTTCAGAAGACATATTTAGCACGCCCCAATGGCTCTTGGTCCAATTTGCCTCTATTTTGTGTATGTTATAGACCTTGACCTGCTGAATAGCTTTTATGAAGGTCTCAAACCGAAAAGTCTAACAGTTTAGCCTCTTGAAATACACGCGAAGTTGTACTGTATGGCTTGAACTACTCTATTCAATTCTATTCTATTCTAGTGTATTATGTCCAAATTATGTGATGTGTCTGAGATCAGGCCATATAGTTAGAGGACAAATAATAAATATTGAACTCCAATCAGTCCGGAACAGGCAGGAACATTCTAGTCGTATTACATATTGGGTTGAACTTTTCGGTCTCAGAGAATGATTTTTATTGAAACTAAGCACCAATCGCATGCATGGGTGAGGGGTGGACAGTTTTATTTTATAGTAATTGCATCATCCCACTCACTTGCCCGCTCTTCCTCTGTATGGCACTCTAAAGAATCAATTTCCAAAACTAAAGTTTGTGCAAATGCAAACCTTTTCAGCAAAAGTACCAGCTAACAATTTCTAGCCGAAATGATTGGAGGATCTCAGACTTGCGTCACTTGGAAGTAGGACCAGAATCTGCGAAAAGGAACTATAAAACTGAGCTTCCAGAATTTCTCAAACACCACTTGTTGAACTACGCTCATTCTGTGCACTACCGCACACAATTCAGCTCCGCTTCTCTAGTCTCGCTTAGCTGTAAAAGATAAATTTATACAGGAGATTAAGGAAGGTATTATTTGAATTTTAGAAGAGACTAAATTAAGTTTAGTGATTAATTCTTTATCATTCTTAGACAAAATGTGGTCAAAATTCCTTCCCGTCCTGCTTTTTTCTCTGATTCTGGACATTGTCCCTACAACTTTTGCTGATCAAGATCCATTATCGCAGGATGAGATAATTTCATCCCTATTGGGTGATGATGACAGCCCTCCATTGAGTGCAGAAGGTGGGGTGACAATATTGGGAACTGGGGCTGTGGATCCAGCAACGACGCTAGATTGTCACAGACGACTCTACTCTTACAGGGTAAACCGCTATGCTTTGCTACTTTGATACTTTGGTCCATGACAAAGTGAAACTCAAATATTGCATTTGGGAGAAAGCGGAGAAAGTTGGAGAAAATTGAAAAAAAAAGTTCTCTCCAACTGAAGGGGGTAAAAGATGGGATCGTCGGTCGTTATGTAAATAAACTTGAATGAAGAATTCTTGTTTAGGTGACAAAAACGGATTCAACTGGGAAGAAATGCTGGGACCACGTCAACGTCATGTCTTGTTGGGGAAGGTGTGATTCAAATGAAGTAAGCTCTTTCCATTCCTACTTACTGGAACTGGTAGTAGTCAAAGTTCCAGAACAAATAATTAATCTGAGCAAATAGAAAAGTTTACTACGCTCAGAATTTTTTTCTTCCTTCTCAACTTTACTTGTATACTTTTCCTTGCCGAATGTTGTGATAATAATAATAGTTATTTTTACCTTATTTGTCCAATTTTTTGTTACTCAAACTCTAACATCTTCAGATTCCTGACTGGAGATTCCCGTATAAAAGATCTCACCACCCGGTTTGCTTGTATGGTACACGGAAAGCTAATTTTGCAATTTTGACCAACTGTGACGCGGATGTTGAACCTGGGACTGAGCGGTAAGGCAAAATTGAATAATTTCCCAATTCTCACCATTGATCTTGAATTAATTTTATTTTAAATTGTAGTTACGATTATCAAGAAGCGGAGACATGTGTTTGTACGGTTTGCAAGTCTTCAGAAGCCAGCTGTGAAGGCCTCAGATACAGAGGGATTCGGTCAGGGTACTTAAATTGATTGGTTGTGGCGAAGTTTTAAATAAATACTATAAAACCAACATATTATGGCATTCATAGTACATACGTATTACCTATTAATTTGTTGTATGTCAAAGAATATTATATGAAGTGTACATTACATGTCCGAGGATTATACTTTCAGAGAAATATTGTCACTCGTCTTGTCATTTGTAATATGCTGAATTCAATAGTTATGTAATAATATCAGTATGAATGTTCTGCAAGTCTGCTGATCAATAAAAACTACCAGAGATGATGTTTTACCCAAACGAAATGGAGTACGGATTGCTCTCAATTTTCTGTGCTACATATATTTATACGAACGGTTACCTTTATCTAGACATTTGTATACCTAGTACGGACGGTGAAAGTGGTGAATGAAAGTCTACTTTCTTGAGATAACCAGAGAAATATCCCGTTTGGGTAAATTCTGAGCACGCAATTTCTAAAAATGGTGTCGGCGAGTTTTTCATATGGTGGATACATACGACGCGACAGTGACAATAACTCTGGTCATCCCGAGGGAAACAATAGGCAAAACTTTACGTAGTAAACCGTTCGTTCTTTGTACACAATGTGAGTCAGGTCTCACAAACTAATTTAATTAAATGTGCGTCACGGCACAACGCGGAGGGTTTGAAGAAGACAGACTCTTGTTCAACGCACCGTGAAGGAATGATACTGTTTCCAATAATAGTAAATCGGCTCGTGTATGTAATTAATCCTCCTAGGAACAATTAATTATAGGTTAGAATTGTACTCAAATGTTGTTCTCACTTTACGAACGAATAATTACTCCACCGAACATTCATTTACACGGACTTATCTATTCTTTATTCACAGAGATTTAGTTCATAGAAAATGCGCAATGCCCAGAAAGAACTGGAGGTTCGGATTTTCCCCGCATAGGAGAATAGCATGACGGCAACTAATTAAAAATAATTATATGAAAAGTGTGCTGTTCCCAACCGACCACCCGTGCAGAAAGGTTAAATACATGATGTAAAAATAATTTACATCATGGCCATCATTCGAAGACCTCGCATTTAATTGAATTCCATGGACTACATAAAATTTTTAGCTCGAATTCTTGAAGTAAACAGTTTAGTGATACGCCTACATCCAATGTAGGCTCACTATTTAATAACCATTTTCTTACTCCCAGACAATACATGTTCCAAAGGAGACTGGACAAATCAATCAAATTGTGTAGTAGTAGAAACTACAAAATATGATTGATTTGTCCATTTTCCTTGTTTCAAATTAAAAGCGAAAACTGATATAAACATTTGTAGAAAATTGATAGTGCAACTGAGGAAATTGGAGGTTAAACTGAATTGAGCCAGTAGAGATTAGAGCGATTTTGAATGTTCTTTTTTTCAAATTCCTCACCGATTAAAACTCGTTTGTTCGAATTCTCAATGCTTTTATCATTCTATCAACTCAATGCATCCGAGAGAAAATTCTCTAAAATATATATTCTACTTTCTCTGAAAACGCAATTAACAAGAGCGCGGTATAATGTCCGGCCAGTGGTACAATGTTCTGAACCACCCTGCATGGATAAAACTTTAGCGGCGCTGAGAATCAGTAAAAGAAAAACACAGAACAAGAAATTACGTATTCGACTGGTCAATTTTATTTATACCGAGACAATGTTTCACCCATTTTGAATTTATATAATAGTTTAAAACTCTGAACTCTGAATATTTACTATACTAAATTCATAATATGAAACAAGTTATGCATACAATTTAGACATTATGTATCGCAAGCACCAAATAGACTCCGGGCTAGTTTTGTTGCAGGACTTCTTGGCAAATAATATTTACTAAAAAATTTGTAGGCGTACATACAATTTCAATTTCTAAACAGTATTATGCTAGACCGATACCAACAGAAGTAGACATTTATTAGAATTAGTGCAGTACAAGTACTGTATGTATTAGAAACAAGCTTGCTTTGCAAGGTACTTTTATAATTTACATTCTATAATTTATATTTACCATTTCTCAAGAGCGAATATTATTTTTTACTGGGATAATTTCCTGTAGAGCTAGTGCCGCTTGGCCGCCTCAAATCAATACACAAATTGCTGTATTTTTTAAGTAGTTCTCTGAAAATATTTAGTCTTTCTTGCAATGATAACACGAGCAGGATTTAGCAGACTTAAATACAAGTTCTCTCTGTCCATCAACACACATGACATTTACAGTAACATCCTCCGTCTCCATGATGTTACAGCATTGTCCAACGGAAGTGATGACCTGAGACGGATTCGTCTTAAGACGATGCCAGGCAGAAGGAACAGCAAACGACTCACAGAATCCACGACAAGCATTTGTTGTGATAGTAAATTCAACGCACTCTGGGATCGTCACCTTTCTTGTATTTCCTGTATAAGAAAGAAAAATATACACCGTGTATGCTACATTTTCATTGATCGTTTCGTACCAGAAGTTGGATTAGATTATCGGAGGAAGACAAAGGAAATAAACTATCAATTTGCGAGCAAGAGATACATGAAAGGAACAGTGAACTGTACAGGGTCTCATATCTTATCCAATTGTACAGATCTAACAAATGAAGGAGAAAACTACCGCTGTGGGTTCTTGTGATGTTGGGGCAGAGACTCAAATTACTCCACAGAAATTAAGTGAGCTCTTTCGAGGAATTCAATTAACAGTTGGACTTGTCGTCGTCAGTTTCTGCATTAGCTAACGCGACGGGCTTCAGAAGTCTATACATATTTTCTGCAATGTTGTAATTTTAGACTAAATTGGACTAAAGGATGTCATGTCAGATTCAAAAACTGGAAATACCAATTTTTCATAAAGTTTTCTTGTCTCCTCGAGGGAAACTTTATAATTCGTGAACAAAATATATCTGTCGTAACAAAAATGTACTGCTCAATAAGTACATATTTGTCAAAACGATAATACGCTAGCTCTAATAGGGACAGTAGTAGGACAATAGTACAGGGAATTCTTACGACGTATTCATAGTATAATTTTTGTGAGTATTGTGCATTGCTTGGCCTTTCGGATTGAGACCACGACAATCTTGTCCAAGCAAAGAGTGTACGATTGGTAGAGTTCGATGCGACAAGATATGAACGAATTTATCTTATTCGATAAAAAGGAACGACGAAAATGCGTCCGGAGGTTAGAGAGAGTGAAAGAAACACCAAAATAGAGATTGTATCTTGTAGATAACTTGACGAAAAGATCACTCGTGAGAAATTGAGTGAGAATCTGAGTGAAAATTTAAGTCAACTGTATGAGAGTCGAACCCACGTCTCTGCCATTCCGGGGCAGTATGTTTGTTTTTTGTTTTTTTTTATTAGAGTGTTAACCCCTGCATTCAGACATACAGAGTATGCGTGTTGATTGTCTTATTAGGGATACACGTGATGTTAATATTTACACTTACAAATCCAAACAACCCAAGAGCTTACAAGGAAATATAAACAAGGAAATAATAGAATAATATTCTACCGCTATACTGTACAGAGATCCTTGAGGTCCTTCATTTACCTGTTATCATCTTCTCTGAGACTGATGACCAAATTATATATTCCTTTACCTGGAAGTATCTTTTTCTACGCCAGATTAACCTTATGAGGAACCTGGTCGCTACACACGGACTGGTGTTAACTAATTTCTTTTAAATTGTCGCATTTCCTTTAACATGTCTACTTTCACAAAACCGAAAGATACTTCAAGTTCAAAGTTGCACTATTGGACTTGCCAATTTTCAATTTTTTAGCCTGTCTCTTTCTATCCTACCACCTGTCCTTGTTGTTGTTTAGCAAAATTAGAGTCTTTCTAGTGCATTCCTCACTTCAGTAGACCATCTGTAATACTGTAATTATCCCGTTATCGGCTAAGGCGGTCTCGCTGTTGTTCGCATTTTGAAGCGCCATAGCTCATCGAATCCTTTCTAAATTCAATATTTTCTCCAATTTACTTTGATTAGGCTACAGGGCGCGTAAACGTTAATGTGGGACCCTACTCATTTATGAAATCGAAGTAGAACGGGTAAGTGGACAGCGTTGCACGATAATCCGATTCCATTAGGGGTCCAAACTCTGAGCTCGCTTAATACCTTTAAAAAAATCTGAATATCTCGGTGAAAACGTTGACCTGTCTAGCATTAGCGACAAGAAACCTACGCACTTTCGCATGCTGCAAAGAGAGCACAAGATCGACAGGTTTCACCGAAAGCTCTCAGCGCGTAGTGTAGTAGTAAGTACATTTCAGAGAATTCGTTATAATTTTTCCAGAAACACGAAATGGTTGTCGACAAAGCCTACTTTCTTCAATAAATAATTCCGTGGACAGCCTAAGCTTTTTCTTAACTCCAATAAAACTGCACGGCTCGGAAAACAGTTCTTACCGACTTTGTGACATCCAGGCCTCTCCCAAGCATGTCTTCCATCTGATGTTTGTATGAAAACCAGTGCAGTAATCAAAATAATAAACCGGCATTGACTCTTCTCCATTGCAGTTGTCTATGTAGCTCTATCGCGAACAAAAGTCGGAAGCTCCAAAAGTCCTGACAAAAAAGAATCAGATAATCATAAATTCTACCTTCCAGGCATCAAATATGCTCACAAAATTGCGAATAACTCTCTTTGAAAAAGTCCAGCCCATTTATGGATATTCTACAAAAACTTCCAGAACATTGACAACGTTTTCACATAAATAATTGAATCTTCAAATTTATGATCACGAGATTTGTAATTACTGATCTCGAACTTTTAAATAAGATCTGAGTTTTACAGAACAAGGGGTCACCTTGTTAGGAAGGGGGGCGGTAATTATACTCTGAGGGCAGTATCAGTTGAACAAATCAAAATTTTTGTGCTTAAATTAAGGGATTTGGTTATGATTCAGCTGTGTCTGGCAAAACGAATCTGGGATTTTCGGCTTGATCGTCGAATCTGACTCAGGTGTTTTCTTCCACTCAAAAGATTAGAATTCGATTTCATGTCTAACAGTATAGGGTTAGGGTTGGAATTCGTCAAAACTTTTTCCAACGTAACAGTGGATAGATTTCTTTCCGTAAAAATAACTATCTGAAGGCATATGTACATTTTGCCACTTTGCCATTTCGACAAAGAGAGTAAACATATTGACAATCTGTGTTATTTACCAGTACTCTTAGAAAGCCAAACGAGAGAATATGTTTCTACATTGTCTAATCCTTCTGCGCCACAGAAATATTGTCATTTTGACGCTGAACTCAAGACCGCGATTTATAATGAAATCAACTTTATACTTAGGGACTATTTAGTGACGAACAATACCGCCGAAGATTTTATGTTGAAGTTTCTAAGTAGTGGTCTACTCACTACTATTCTTAATCAAACACAAACTCGTGTCATGTACAATTTTTTGGCACGTTGCATCCACCATTGGTTGTCTGAAACTGTAGGCTGAATCAATTTATGGCATTCTGCATAAATCAAGCAGAACTGATCCGAAATTCGAAAACTCTTTTCTAAATATTGACGATGAAATAAGCAATGTGATTAAAACTGAAATTGGTACGCTCAGAAATGCTGATTCGTTAAATGGTTCAGTGGTATTAAGAGTCCGCAAGACAAATAACCTGCTTCGTGAAAGATTGAGCCAAAATTTCAATTTTTGTAGCCAACTTTATTCGAATTCGGATTTTGGAGAAACTACGGCTAAGAAAGCATAACATTTAGTTCCCTAGCTTCTGAAGAATAAAATAAAGATTACCTTACTTCCGTGCCACACGCAAGAGATGTCGGATTAATCTTTCGAAAGGGTAAGTTGTACAAATGATCCGAGAGCTAAAAATAATCAAAAGAAAAAAGGCAATCGTTGAATGAGTGGATTGGAATTGGACCAAGTTCTTTTAAATCATGTAAGCTTAGGGCGGAAATAACAGAAAATGAAAACTTTTTTGAAATCCTGACTGTCCACGGCAGCTAAAAAGCGATTTGACATTTCAATGTGGGTGGATGGAATACAATTCTTCCTAGAAACTTATTAACTCTCATCATAAAGTTTTCCTCTGGTCTTCTTTCAATTACCTAGATTGGGAACTTGAACGCCTTGTGCAGGCAAGGAGAAATTGGTTTCGTCGATTTTGTATGGAAAGAAAGTTGAAGCGTGTCAGGCCACTCCGCGTGAGGCATTAATGATTCTTTAATAGATTTTGTAGAGATTGACCGACCAAAAATTTGATAGAGATGAAAGCATGATTCGTTGGAGTCGTGCGAAGACGAGACATGGAAAATGAAATTGGAAGCGGAACACTCTGTGGAAGTGAACACGGATGTGACTGCTCCGCGTCATACCACTCCCTGCATGATAATTAAAGCTTAAGGACTTTACTTCCAGGTGTTGGTGCGACTAAATTACTAAAATCCGTTTCATTCTCCTTTCATCTTATCTCGTTTATCCACGACGTTCAGTTTTTTTTTGCTCTGCCACTGCCGTCCGCGCGCACGACGACAGACAATATATGCGAGACACGATTTTTGATTGAAAGAAAACTACAAAGTGGTAGGTACTTGTTTATAGCACCTTAAATTGGATTTCTTTCAACACCCGTTATAGGCAGGATTACGATTGGGATTGTCTTGAGGAAATTGAGGGAGAGAGCCTAAAGTGACAAGAAATCTTCTTGTGAGGAGCCAACCATGTAAAGACATAATATCAAACATAAGGAATAATTCTCCTCGTCAAGACAGTCAAGAGTCGTACGTATATATGTTTGTGTGACTTCGCAAGAATACCACGTTGATAAAAAAGGAAAGAAACAAATAATAAAATATTCAACCTGAACTCAGGATATTGTTACTCATCACTTGTTTCAATAAGCCCTATTTCTCACACTGAACCGGAAAATCTTCGTAAATATTTCATTTTATAAAGCAATTTTGGAAACTGTTTTTGCTCCATTTTAGTATTTTCGTGCCCGTTCTAGTCTCAAACTTGATTTAATGGAAGCTAGAGCTTAGTCATCATATCGGATGACGGTAAGACATAAGACGTCAACAAATTCCGGTCCTCACATACCTAACGATATTAATAGAAATACCTTTCCGGATGTGATCATTAGCCCTCTAGTGATTGAAATAGCTCTAGTCGTTGGAAACGTGATGCCGAATACGTTTTAATAATTCATTGTTCATGAGCTAAGATTATCTTCTAGCTCAAAATCAGTACTCAACTCACCCTAATGCTTTTAACCGAATTTTGAAAACATGTATTTATTCACTAGCCACCATCAATAATATCGCTCACAATAATGCCAGATACACGGGAGTATCCGTAGATTACCGTTCTAATTCATGTACAGGGTGTTTCAGAAAAAGCGCATAGTTGTTTGATAATATTTTGGTGTAGTAACAAAAATTTACATTACAGGCAATGAGATTAAACCGCCTAACAACGAAAAAAACACAAACAACTACGCGCTTTTTCTGAAACACCCTGTACTTTACAACCCTGGGACCTTAGAATTTGGCAATGTTCTCCAGAAATTATAGCGTAGAATTTAAAATAATTTCATGATGTGTTTTTATTCTCAACGGAATGCCCGGACTAACCTGCTTTCCAAACTTTATAGTTTGCGTTAAACTTTCTCCATCACGACGGAGAAAGCACGACGGCCACATATACAATTCGAAAGCGGCTACTATCTGAATGTTACAGTGGCATGCTTTCGAATAACCAACCGTGCACGAATCGCTTATGCGTTCTTGTTTTATGCAGAGAGTAGGCAGTTTATAAAATGTTGAATTTTCGACTGAGGTAATTTAATGAGTACGAGTACTTTCACAATGCTGAACTCATCAATTATAGAATCCCGGTAATTGACTATGACGATGATAAAGCCGGAAAAGTCTGTCGAACCGTACATAAAGCATTTGTCTTACAGTCACTAATGCCATATTCTGAAGCAACAATTATTTAGTTTTGTTCGGCAACATGTTAGAGTAGTGTAACTGCCCAAAGTGAATAAAACTTAACATAGGTTTCTCGTACCCACTCTCGTAATTATGAAGAAGTTGTAAAGAACTACAAAATCTAAACAGCGCAAAAGGTAAAATAAAGAGTTCTGGAATGAATCCACCGGCGGCAAGTTTTGTTCAAATCTACAATTTTTTTTATCCTAATATGACATTTTTCTCATGTTTTATTATCATGGAAAGCTCGGTGGACGTGAATCTGTCTGAAAAGAAAGTGCCTTGCCAATTATGAAAGTGTTTAAGATGTGTACATGCGTTCCTTTGTATTTGCGTTCAAAGCAAGCACAATTGTATAACTTGCTTCATTAATATAGATTGAGTTGTGTTTTATGTCAATGGGCGGATTCCGTACGATGCCGGACTAGGAGATGTAAAAAGGGTATTCACTTGAATGCTAAGTGCGTCATGCGGAATGAACGGTATTTATTATCAGGTAGATATTTAAATTATTTGTGAGAGGCTTCAGAATCAAAATATTCTTTCAAATTAAATACATGCTGTGTGTGTAAAGTTTAGTTAAGGAGACCGTTCATTCGTTTTTTGCACTTTCGGCACTAATTGGTCACTGCACATTCTTCTATAAGGTGAATATTTTATTTTCAATTTCCCAATTTCTCTGCCAAAATCGCTAAACAGCTCAATTCACTTCGGGTTTGCGAAATTTTAAGAACTCTCAGAATTGCAACCGAAATGGGTTAAATTAGTGACCGAAAATGAATTTCCAACAAATTATTTTTTATTTTTCCGGTGAAATATAAACTTCCACCAAGCAGACTGAAGAGATATTTCGAACAGACAAATGAGGTAAGAAGCAGGCGTAATCGTCGGATCCGCCTACTTTTCGAACATGTCATTGCATCGTCGTGAAACTGTGGAAGATCTAAATCTGACCGAATCATTAAATTCTATACCTCACGTATGTACACGTATGTACACGTATGTATATCCCATTCCGTCTTCAGAGGTGGCAGTATTTTTGGATTAAACGTCCTTGTGAGACCTTCACCCTGTGCATATCCATCTGTGGTGAACAATGGACCTAAGCTCAAAAATCTACAGATCTGCTACAGCCAAATTTTAATTAACGATTTTCATCATTTATAAATCGGAGGGCGTTGTGTTTGGACGTGAAAACTTTCTCTTTTAATAAGCTTTCCACACAAAGTTGTCAGCCAAATGGACAGCTACATAAAATGTGATTTCCTGGATCACACGAGAAATGGTAGTCATGGTTCAAACCTGGAGTTATCTGATTCAATACATTTAAAGTGTGTGGTGGGTTGGACGAAGCCGTAATGCTCAAGGCAAGGGAAAGTAGAGATTTGTTGGGTAAAAAACAACTACTTAGGCTGAGAGCCCACACACGCAAATACTAATATTTAAGTTCTAGAGATTCCGGTGTGGTGAATGTGATGTAATGTACACATTACACAAGTACTTTGTATGTTCAACTTTCGGGTCGAGGAGAACGACGTAGGATTCAAAGAAACGTGTCAAATGGTTCCTGTAACAGAAAGTCTCACTTGAATTGAGTTTGTACTTTTCCCACCTAGAACCGTTTGCTTAAGCGTGACGATAAAATTACATTTTCCACTTTACCTCCTTATTTCCTTTTTCAAATGGACCATATTATTACTTACAAGTGTTTGCCTGCCTATACGGCGTAACGGCAATGTCTCATTCTCAAACTTTCAAATCAGAATTATACTTCAACTTCAGAGAAAGCAGACAGACTTGCGTAGGCACGGACCAACTTTGTCTTAAGCATCTCCAGAATAGAACATAATTTCCTGAACATGATTTTAAGTACAAAATACTTGCGGCTCGATCAAGTACATACATACCAGCCCAAATCTAATACATACGACATTTATTTCATGACTATGAGTACCTTTCGGTGATGAGCAACATGATACTTCTTTGTAAATGTTGCGAGTACATACGTACTATAGGAATACCGTATGTTTGGCAAAACTTTTAGAAATGATGAGTTGACACAGACATCAATGGAAAGACCTTACCAGATCTGGGCCTAGGCAACTGCGTTAAGTTTTCAGAACAACCAATGAGTTCGAATACACATTAAGAATTCTTGTGCTTTTTGGTCGACCGAAATTCTACAATTTTGAAAAAACTTGAACTGGTAGGTAACTTTTCGCAAACTATTCTACTACGCATTTCTGAATCCATTATCAATGCAGTATTATTTTACTATCATTCATCCATTAATATCTGGTGGATAATGGGTTGGCATTTCATTTGGCCTCGGGAAGGTACCGCTATCAATACGGAAAATGCAGTGGAGGTAGCCGGATAAGTCTCTTTATTGCAACTACCGTCCATTGACTGCCCGAGAGATGGAATCATCACCACATAATCATCAGGTTGTGTATAGAGTAAGGGATGGTCGTCCAAATAACACGACAACCTGACATATAGTATCCCGCTGAAGAAACGTGAATCATTATCGTCCGAACAAGTAATAGGTATGAATAGTAATCGAGTAAACAATTAGCACATCAACCGTTATTGAGTAAACGTTTTAATTGGTGAAAGGATATTGGGTGAACGGTTATGGGGTGCAGAATTGGTGACTTACGTAAAACAATAATTACCGCTTTTGGGTCTTGCGATTGTCCATTCGATAACTCATGGAGGACGTGAATTGAAGGAGCTTTTGGTTTGAAAATGTTAGGCGTTTGGCCCAAAGGGTATTGCATTGACGTGCTGTTCCGGTAACTTCCTTTCCTATCAATCTTCTGTTGTCTAACTGTCTGCTATTTTGGCGAAAGTACAAGTAGAAGATAAAGACGACCCGAATACGTAAGAATGACGTACTTATGCCACACATTCTTATTTACTCTACTTACTTTATTCAATTTCAAAGAGCCCACGATGTTACTTATTTTAATACGATTAACTACCATGGGGTGAAATTGGAGAGGGAAATGTAATAAAAATCACGATAAGTTCATAGGTGGTGGCCGTTGCATGGTCCGGGTATTAGAGCCACTAACAAACAAAAAGTTTTGTCACATTATCAAACTATTGCTACTGTGGACATGCTTTCAGCACAATTTAATTATTGGACAATACTTTTAATGTTGACTGACCTCAAGTTGTACTTGAGTCTTTGTGGGCGGATTTTTAACAAACCTCAACATTTGCCAAATAATTTTTCGTACACCCTTGCAGACATTGTATCGCGACAAAATAATTGGCAACTGGAATGCTGCACTACCACATGCTGGCTAATTTTTGCAAGGAGCGTCATGGAAAGAACTCTGGAACTCTGGAATCCACTAATTCTCTTTGCTCAAATGTCTAGAAATCTATCTCGTGGGTAAGGCTCGGATCAGATCAGATAATTCGGATAAGATATCAGATCAGATCAGATACGGATCAGATAATTTTTAATT
>JAQFYE010002533.1:0-17719 GCA_034694305.1 Protaphorura glebata
TTGGCCCACAAAACACTTCATTCTTTAGTCGGAAGTAAATTCTCCGACAATCCGAAATAGTTCGGTTTTCCAGTGCACGATAAAACAGGATAGTTCCTCCTGTGCTCGTAGTACACAGCCAGTCTAAATTATTTTTGATGGAATAGATTCCGAAACATTTTTTAATGCTGGCCAAAATTTACAGAGTTATTCCCGCCATTCAGAGCCAACAGACGAAGTTCTTTTTCATTTCTCATTTCCCTGGCTGGCTCTTACTGTAGGAATTTCTTTGTGGACAAACTTGAGCTCTATTGTGAAGTGAATTATATTATTTTATATTAACCATGTAATATGTACAAATGTAATAAGTTCAGGGTGACTAACATGTATTGTCGCCATCGTATCTCAGTGTCGACAATAGCTTCAACAAACTGGCATAGCTCTTTGGTTGGAAAGATCAGCTTTAGTTATATTTCGGACACTACATTTTAGCTCGATCTGAACGCGCGTTCGTTTGCAACGCGCTAGCGGAGATAAAAAAAACTCAAATTTTTGACGATTTTCATGCTCTTCGGCCTGAGAAGTTGTGAAAACTACAAAATCTCGGAAAGCCAACTTCACAATCATATTCTCATGTCTTTTAAAAAAAATTTAAGCCATTGGCCAATTTTGATGGATGTTGGTTTTACTTCAAAACCCGACCTCTCCTTGAAAACGCACGATTTTTGTTGGGAAATGAAACTTTGAGTGTAATCTAACTTGTTCAGAAATTGTCGACGCATGGCTTAAAATTTTCATAAGAGACTTGGAAATGTGGTGGGAACTTGTTTTTTTGACATTTTATTTCCGTCAAGTTTTCGCGGCTTTTCAAGCCGGTGAGCATGAAATATGCGGTAGAAAAATTCAAGAACATGATTCTTTATTTACGCTGGCGCGCTGCACGAGCGCGCTTTCAGGCTGAGTTGAAATTTGGTTTCCGAGATCCCATTTCAACTGATCTTTCCAAAGAGTACGCATACCACGTTTGTAGCTATTGTGGATCTTGAGATACGATGGCGACAATACATATTAGTCAACCTGTATTATATAATATGTAATATACATATAATCCCAAAACCACCATGCAGTTTGTGTGCCTTTTAGTAAATACTATAATCTCAAGAAAATCTGGGTTGTGGTATAGTTCAAATGACCCATTAAAACATGGGTGTTCTATTTAGAAAGAGCCCCACTCTCTGCTTGGGAAAAACCGTTCTTAGCCTATTTTGCGCCCTGTGTACGGCTCGTAAGATGAGCCTTTAATTCTTTCCAGCATGTAAGATTTTCTGACGTAGGCGAGAGCAGTGCAAAGATAAAGTAAATGGGATTTACATGTAATTCGTCCTTAAATACTTTATTCTCGTAGTGTTATCTCTTACCTTTTTGTTTGCCAAACTAGAAATAATAGAACAAGTAACATCGCTGCGAATAGATAATATGGCACATGGCCACTGGTACACACATACTGGTCACACATACCCACTGGTAGGTCTTGTGCGGTGTACTCGGGCCAAAGTGGAGTAAGTCATTGAAAAATATAACATTGACTCAAGAAATCAGATTAGAACTAATTGTCGATTCATTTTGCTTTTAGTTATATCAAAGTTTGCTCGATTCAGCAATCAAATGCACACTCGACCTTGTGGGCTGAATGAGAAATCAATTACAACCTTGTACCATAGCCGCGTTCGAATGTAATTTAATTTCAAATTACTTATTGATTAATGTATGAACGTATTATATATTTGTAAAAATACCATAGGAACGAAATCCGTACAGTACAGTGTTTTACCGACTTAATTAGAAATCAGTCATAGCTTTTTGAAGATGTGTCTGATAATACACATCTGTGTGTACTGTCTAATTTGGAGTTCATTGTGCCGACTACGACTGGAATTTAGTTATCTGCTCCATGCATCTGTATTTCCACCTCACTCAGTGTGTTGTAGGGGAATCACATTTATGGAATTAATAATTTATGATTATGAGAAGTTTATTCCATGTCATTGGATTTACTCTGTGTCATCTGGCAACTAGAATTGATACGCATAAATAATCTGAGACTGGAGATGTGTATTCCATGTCATTGTGTTAATAAGTTAGTTCTCTTTTAGGCGGTGCGGTGAAGGTGTATACTATACTCTTCGTATGTACTTACGTATGTACTCTTCAGAATTTCTCACAGAAACGTGTAGAAAATCATCGCTGAGCTACATGGCCATTCTGCACTCAATGCTATTTACCTCGTATTCGTAATAAAAACTATGGCGGCAATACAGGGGTGTAGACATTTTACAAACACCTTTACCTCGCGCAGTTTGAATGAGAGAATTTTGAAAAAAATTGACCCTATCCTTGCACAAGTTGGGACAAGGGATAATTTTTACAGATTTTGTGCATTCAGTCATAATGGCTAAAATGGGCGTAGACGTAAACTGTTCAAAAACAACTGAGTACCCCTGTATGGGGCGACACCTTCCTTCCGTCTGAGTAGTACGCGAAGTAGGGTCCCGACTCCCCGTCTGTATCCCACATGTTAAGTGGGGTACTGACGAGGAGTCCGGACCTTACTTCACCCAGTCATCGATTGAGACAAGACTGTGGACTTCAGTGTGGGGTCACGCCTTGGCACGGAAAGACAATTCTACAATGGACGAGTGAAGCTTTGTACAGGATGACACCCAAGTGGTACACCAAATTGATGCCCCATCATAAAGAGGATTTATCTTGACCCAACATCTCAAGAGTCCCTTTTAACTACTTTACGATCATTCCAGTCCGTAACCCTTGGCCATTCATCGCCAACACAAGAGAATCGATTCAAAGCCACCTGGAATGTGCACAACGTGTAGTAGCACGCGACAAGAGCTTTTTAACATATATGATTTTGATTTTGAACGTACGTACTTGTAATTAATTCGGTATCAGAATCGGCTGCCAGTTCTGACAAGGTGGTATTGAAGCTGTTCACGACCTTTGACTTTCATGGCATCTGTATCAAATAATTTATTTCTCTTAGATTTCAAAAAAATATTTAAATAGTGTTAAAATATGGGTGGATGAAGTGAGGAAATAGGTCAGAAACTCACCACATGGTTCCGACTTAGTTATTGTCCAATATGACAAATTAATTGATAATCCAGAAATTGAAGTCTAACGAGTTATGAAGATCGATTGAAGTGTGCCCTGGGTGACGCTTCACGACTCTATTAACACTATCCAGGTCATCAGCTAAAGTCAATGATTGCATATTTCTTTGAAAAATCGATGGACTTCAAGATAAGTCAAATCCTAAATGAGGGAATGATGGAAATTAACAAAATGGTGTAGATAAGAAGGGTGCCCGTGAGCAAGTCGATTATGATAGACCAGGCGGTTGGCAGCCATGGCGGATTCGGCGAAGGACATGCCCCGCGTGTATTTCTAGCAGCTAAACGGTGCGACTTTTGGGGGCGGGACCTTCACAAAAGTTGTTCGACAGACAGGGCCAGACTGGCAACCCAGGGGCGCCGAGGGCGGTTAATATTAGGCGCAAGGGGCAAACGCAAAATGCGCCTTAATTACTTCCATGCCCCTAATGTTAAATTCACAGGGGCGCACAGGGCGATCGCCCGCCCTTTCTTATGGCCAGTCCGGCCCTGTCGACAGGTCAAGGACTATCATACATATATCCAAAACGCTGCCAGTTCTAACAGGGGGTTATTTGCCGTGTCTTTTGTGCAGTATCCTTTCGTCACATCTTAAAATTGTTAATATTCAAGATTTGTACGAATTCTTTTTGGTGTAGAATTAAATCAAGTCGAAGTACTTAGAAGCTCCTTCATTGGCTGGTAATTGGAATGCTAATCGGAATCGTAATCGAAAAATAATCAACATTTTTAGGTGAATCGCAATTCGAATCAGATCCGTAATTAAATTCAAAATAATCACAATCGCAATCCAATAATTGCATTAAAATTTTCAAATAATTGGTATCGAAATCGAATTTTATAAAATCGAAATATAAATAGAACTTTTTCGGAATCCGAAAAGTAAGTTTGAGAATCAAAAAATTATTCGGAATCGGATTCGGAAAAAAATTTCCGGTTACCAGCCCTGGCCGGGACAACCCACGACTCATGTGTTGAGCAGACATTCTTCTCGTATTTATTAGGGCACACATTCTTTAAAAAATCCTGTGTATTTTTGTGTTCCATTAATAGGTAATTTAACACTAAATCCGTCACCGTGTGTCTCTTCATACCTCATTATTTCAATTACTGACCAAAATAAATTGGCAAGTTTTATATAATTAAATTAAAACAGTCACGTACGTTTTTGAATATGTGGCTAACGAAAGTATATGAAACATTAATG
The DNA here is from genome assembly GCA_034694305.1 of Protaphorura glebata. Lineage (NCBI taxonomy): Eukaryota > Metazoa > Arthropoda > Collembola > Poduromorpha > Onychiuridae > Protaphorura > Protaphorura glebata. The sequence goes on from JAQFYE010002533.1 coordinate 4,375, forward strand.
GTTGACCTTGACCTTGATCCTAATCAGTGCTGAAGTCGGAGAAAGCATCCCCTTCAATTCGCGCGTCTCTCCTCAGATGTCATTTGTGACAATACAACTCATTAACAACTAAATGTTAAGAGCCAGTTATGAGGGTTTTCATCTTCTTATTTATGATTCCAAACATTTCAACCGTTTTCTGAAACGGAACTATTTTTTTCGATTTTTGTAAACAAAATGGGGTCTTCAGTTCAGTTTTGGCAGAAGCTACCATGAGAAAACCTATGCTAAAATCTTCAGAACAAAGACTCCCCTTTGCACATTTTTTTAAAATTTGAACTTTTTTATAGTTAAAATTTTATAGTATAGTTATTTATAGTTTTCGAAGTTTGAGTAGTGGGAGGGGACACTTTACTCAATTAATTTTTGGGGTAAGTCTTTCGAACAAAAACGATTCGGTCAAAATCGGAGTGTTGCACCTCGCGGAGAGGTGGTACTTTTACTTTTTTTTCGCATATCTTTGAAATTTTGGAAAATGCTCCTCAGCCTGTTTTCCTGTGAAATTTGAATAGTCATGCGTTAAATCCATGCTAAATGTTTCATTTTTTATTTCACATCAAAAGTTTTACTGAAAATGTAACTTGAAGAGAAGATTTAAAAAATCAAAATATTTTTTTCCTGTCGGTAGATTTTGATTTGAAATACGTAAAATCTCAAGGAAAATCAAATTCTTGAGAATTTTTTTTTGTTTAAGCAATATTTGCGACCTGCAATGTAATGTACAGGGCGTTTCAGAAAAAACGCATAGTTGTTTGTGTTTTTTTCGTTGTTGGGCGGTTTAATCTCATTGCCTGTAATGTACATTGTCGCTACTACGCCAAAATATTATTACACAACTATGCGCTTTTTCTGAAGCACCCTGTATAGAAGAAAGCCGAGTTCAAGTACTGCCCATTAATTCTTTTTGAGTTGTCGGACAAATCTTCATTATTTTGTGAATGGAGATTTAAACTAAATGTATAGATTTAGTATGGTAGGCTTCCACGTGGCTTGTGTATTAGGTAACATATGTAAAGCTACAACCACAGTTATAAAAAAATATTGGGGGAAGTAAGTGACACACAAGGTTAAATTGATCATTAGGGTGATAAGCAAAGCTATAGGGGTCAAACAGATAAACAAAGAGTCTGTTTCTATTTCCATTGCATGGATGTACAGTTAAACCTCTCCTTCTCGTACAAATATTATTTTACAAATAATTTAAATAATTACATTTTAAAATATTACATTTAAAATATTATTCATCATGTCTTCCATGACTGGAGTGAGTTATAATGAGAAGGAAATGGTGGAGCATAAAAGTCTCTGGCACCCGGGTCATCCGGAACGCCCAGAGCGACTCCAAGCGGTTCTCCAAAGGTAAGAATCAAACGGAATTAACAATAAAAATCTATTAGGTAGGTCCAGACTTAGGTCAATTACATTGGTAATTGTAATTTAAATTTCAAAATACAATTACACTTACGTAATCGTAATTGTAATTAATTACTTCCAAAATCCCAACTGTAATTTGTAATTGTAATGAAATACTTTAGAAATTGTGTGTAATTGTAATTTGTTAATTGTAACTGAATTTATATTTTTCTCAATTACTTTTACAATTACTTAAAAATTTGACCATCAAATACAAAGATGTTAGCTGACATAGAGTCATCATTCCGAGAAAGTAATTTGAATTGTAATTTGTAGTTGTAATTGCATTTTCAATTACGTAATTGTAATTGTAATTGAAATTAATTACTTTCCATTTTTGTCCACGTAATTGTAACTGTGGTTAATTACTTTCAAAATGTCTCCATGTATTTGTAATTATACTAAGTAATTAGAATCAGAAATGAGGGTGTAGTTTGTAATTTGTAATTAATTACATTTTTAAAGTAATTGACCCAAGTCTGGGTGGGTCTATAACTCATTTTGGATCCGGATTGCCAGGAAATTTTAATTTTGTTAACTTAATAGATGCAGGGAACTGGGTCTAATTCAAAGGTGTAAGTTCATTGAACCCCGTTTGGCTGAATTGGAAGAGATCTCTCCACCCCATACAAGAGAACACGTTGAAAGCCTTGGAGCTGCTTGTGACCTTGACCTTGAAGTTCTGTCCGATTCGGATAATGTGAAAGACCTTTGCTTGAAATATGACGCGAGTTACATTCACCCATACACGTTCAAGGCTGCCAGACTCGCTTGTGGAGCTGTCATAGATTTGACTCAAAATATTTTGGAAGGGAAGATTCAAAATGGAATGGCGATTGTCCGCCCACCTGGTGAGGATATGGCAAAATTTTAATTTAAACATCGAAATTAATATTTTGAAATGTCAAAGGTCATCATGCAATGAAGTCGGAGATTTGTGGATATTGTTTCTTCAACAATGTTGCGGTCGGAGCCGCTCATGCATTGGGAAGCGGCCTAGCCAAAAAAGTCCTCATTGTGGATTTTGACTACCATCATGGACAAGGGACTCAGCAGTTGTTTTACGACGATCCTCGGTAATTTTTAAAATTTTAACTGTGACTGTGACCTATGACCTGAGATTATTTTTTTGGTTATGTATGTGTAGCGTCCTCTATTTTTCAACACACGGTTACTTGCATGGTATGGATTGGCCTTATTTGCAAGAATCCAATTCTGATTGGGTTGGGAGTGGCGATGGTCGCGGCTTTAATTGCAACATTCCGCTCAACAAGAAAGGAATGGGAAATACGGAATTTCTGACGATTTGGCATAAAATTCTCATTCCAATGGCTTACCAGGTACAGGCTAATACGTCCCATGTTGGTGAAAATTACTTAATGGGTATTTACATGTATCATTTTAGTTCAATCCGGATTTGGTCCTCATTTCCGCCGGATTCGACGCGGCATTGAATGACCCAATGGTAAAATTCAAAAAATTCTGAATGACTGTAACAGTAATATTAACCTGACTCTTTATGTTTAGGGCGGAATGAAAATCTCGCCACAATGTTACCCACATTTGGTCGCACCACTCATGGGTCTCGCTGACGGGAAAGTGTGCGCCGTACTGGAAGGTGGATACTGTTTAAGAGCATTGTCTGAAGGGGCGGCCTTGGTACTGAGAACATTGCTCCGTGACCCTTGCCCTTTGATTCCGGCCATTGGTGACCCAATGTCAGAGTAAGTAGCTCGGTAATACCACTAGAATTTCGTGATATTTATTTTAATCATTTGTGATAACCAGAATTGTGGAGACAATTGTGACCGCAACCGTTATACAGAGAGAATTTTGGTCACTGCTTGGCTCCACCTATCCACAGAAGGAAGAGGAATTGTACGACTTACCAGAATTGAGATATGATTATGACACACCCAAACCAAGTACGTACTCACCCATAGATGTCTGCCCAGTGGAAAGTTTTGAAGGAAAGTCTCAATTCGATGAAGAACTGGAGGAATTGATTTTAAACGCAGATCTTTCTGTTAATCCGCTTCGGCTTGAAGTCGTGAATCATGAAGAAAACCCGTAATTTTGAAAATTTTATTAACTCAATTCAATTTTGAATATTAATTGAGTTTGTTTTTCAGTGCTGAGTCAAAAACAACGGCTGGAAGTGGAGTTGTGCAAAGAATTTCTGAATTTTTTAATAAAGTGGTCGGAGGCGAGATTCGATGTGGTCTTGGAATATTGCCGCCATCACTGAACGTTGGAGATGTCCTCAATGCGATGGACCAGAAGGGGAGGTAATTGACTTGACCTTAAGGTCACATCAAAAATTCCCGTTTCTATTTAATATTCATGGATTCATTTTCAGAACCTTAGTTTTGACACTGGGTCAAAAAATTAATCTTCCATCTCAGCTCAGCAAGGAATCAAATATTCTGAATATTTCCATCTACAAGAAAGGGAACGAACGCGAAGACTCCTTGGGTCAAAGTTCAAAGAATAATATCAACATTGGTCTAAGTGGTGACCTTAGTGACATGGTGTGTTTCCTCGCATTCACGAATCTCATTCTTCCGATTGCTTACGAGTTTGGTCCGAATTTGATTGCAATCTCATACGAAGATGAGCTGAATGTTTCAGTCGATTGTTTGTCGCATTTGACACATTTCCTCATGCCATTAGCCAATGGAAAAGTTGTAGTGTTGACGAATTCAGATAAAATTGCAAAGTCACAAGCAGATGCACTTTTTGGGATCCCTTTGCCACGTTTACAGTTGAAGAATGTAGAGGTTGACGCCCTCGCTGAAATGCAACACTTACAAATGGAATTGGGTAAAAATTGGACAGTTTTGAAACCGTTTTGTAAACGTCTTCCGGATGATTTCAGTGTCAAACATGGAAAATATTGAATGAAAACAAGAAATAAAATTCGTGGTTTCACTTTATTAGTGTTATAATTTTTTTAATATTGCTCATTAAAACATAATGGTTTGAATGTTGAGACTATTCGTCAACGTCAACCAAAAAATGTTTGAAATTAAAAAAAATACAAATTGAGATGTCAATTTCAGCAGGTTATAACTGGTAGACCCTAACACAAGGCCAAACGATGGCTTTGTTACTTACACCATGTAATTCATCATGTAATTCTACAAACTTTGAGCTATTACTTGTAACTATCCGATACACAGTGCGTAAGCTATGAATTAATTGGTAATATAATTGGTAGCAAACAGTTATTTGGAACATGTTACTTATGACTCACCCTGTGTATGCTCTTTTGCAAAGCAAATCCAGCAGGAGATATTCGTATTCGAAATAAAATTTTGGTGATTTAAATATCAATCGCATAACAAATACTAGAAGAAAATGTCAAAATTTCATTAGTACCAGTAGCGTTAGCTTATCTATCCAAGCCGCTATTGACATTTAAAGTACAAATCCTCCTGTGTTTCTTTTGCACTTGACATTTTCTTTAAAAAAAAATGCGACCGTCGAGCTACTTAGTCTCCAGGCTATTAATAGTTATTAAAAAATTGTCTGAGAAGTCAAGTGTAATTCGTTTTTATGTTAATTTTTTCCTTATTTGTTCAACTAATTAATGCAGAACTGTTTGTAAAACATAAGTGTACGTATGTGTGTGCGTATAGTTGGACAAATATTTAAAAGAAATTGTATGCACAGGAGTTATGTTATTATGCCATTACACACAACGGCGGAACGCAAAATCCTAAGAAATTCTTTGCGTGTATTTGAAGATTTAAATCAAATATTACTCTAGAATTGTATAGTTTTCACTTTGAGCAAGCATTTGAATCAAAAAAATGAAATCGCAATTATCTGAATGGGTTTTGCGTGAAAAAAACTGAGAGAATTAGGTGTATAAATACCCATGGATTATCCAGTCATATTCACTTTACTTTTTGGTTTCATTTCCACCGCACCGTCACCGTCACCCAGATTTATTTTTTTAAATTTCAAAAAATTAATTAAAAATCCGAGGGAAATATGTCAAAATTAGTTGGGATTGTTTTACTTGCGGTTTTAGTCAGCACGACGGCCACGCCCACAGCGTCAACAGAAGACGAATAATCTCAAGACACAAAGACAGTGGGAGGAGCTGCGATCCCTGTATCAAAATTTGAACATTTGGAAGCGACCTCTGGTGAAATTGTGATGGACTTGTCCATCAGAGGAAGTGGAACACCTAATGAAAATGGCAACGGCACACGAGAGCGTCGTAAGTTCTAAATCACAATTTAAATTTTTAAGGAAGGTCAGTGTCAAAGCGCAGACTTGGGTCAATTACATTGGTAATCGTAATTTCAATTACGAAAAAGAAATACAATTACGTAATTGTAATTATAATTAATTACTTTTATCTGTTATTACTTAAATCTGAACATTTGGACGCAACCTCTGGTACAATCAATGGAAGCGGAATCCCGGATGACAAAGGCAAGGACAATGGCACTGGCACTCACACACGATCTGGTCGTAAGTTCAAAATGATAATTTAAATTACGTGGGAGGTCAAAGGTTGATGGAGTTCTCGTCTATTCACTTTTATTTATTTCATTATTTGAACAGGTGAAACATCCTACTGTGGTGGTATGAGTACACTCCAATGCCGCATATGTTTGTGGGGCCAGTGAAGTCGATAATTACGTTTGCTTGACGAGCTATTGTGCTTGCTTTTAGTCTTCGTGATCGTAATCGTAACTTCCGAATTCAAATTCACTTAGTTAGTTTCTGTAGTTTCTGTAGTTTCAGTTAGTTAGTTTCTGTACACTGCCTTCAATAAGATACAAACCAAGGATTTATTTTATAAAATTTAAACTTGGCTAAACACTTTAACTCCTGGGTTGCTACCCATCTCTTTACCTGTACAATAAAAAATACACTACTGACACACAAGGGATTGTTCTATATATTGTGTATATATTTTTACGCATAATCCACTGTAAATTAATTTAAATTGTTCAGACATGTACTAGGTCTGAGAATTTTCGAAAAAGAGTGTAAAAGTGTAGCCCCATCTTGGTTCTTAAACGACAATATTGAAAGCATCTAAATAGAACACTCATTCATATAATCATTGGAAGCATATGTACATAGAACACACATATGAACTGCATTGAATTGGAGGCGCCTACATAGAATTCTAATTTAATCATTGAAAGCTGTGGTCGAGCTTGTATGGTTGCCGAGGTTTTGTAGTAGGCAAGAAAACAGTGCGAAAAAAAATGTTAAAAAAATTAAAAAAAAAATAAGTTCAAAATTTCTCAAAATATATAAAATCAAAAATAAAAAAAGATTGAAATTTAAGAAAAAAGAAATTTAGAAGAAAAATTTAAAAATATTAAATTCAAAATTGAAGAAGAATCCAAATTATGACATTGGTTTGGAAATCTTTTTTCTAAATTTTTATTTCTTTAAATTTCAATATTTTTTTTCAATTTGAAATTTTATTTATTTTGAGAAATTTTGAACTTATTTTTTTTCGGATTTGTTTAAACATTTTTTCCTACTGACGTTAACAAATACTTACTTGAGTTTGCGACGCGCCAAATTCAAAGTAGTCTAAGAGATATGAAACGCCCTGTATGAACTACATTGAATTGGAGGCGCCTACATAGAATTCTAATTTAATCATTGAAAGCTATGGCCGAGCTTGTATGGTTGCGAGAGTTTTGTTGTAGGCAAGAAAAAACGTACTTATTAAATATGCAACCCAGAATCAGACGGGAAAAAATAAAAATGTTGCTTCTTTGGATAATTAATCGCATCCAAAATTTACGTTAGTGACTTCAATCAAGTTAATCTAATTATGTCGGTTATGGCAATTCTTAAATTATCATTTTCAATTAGAAGGTTATAATGTAACTAGGACGTGTGTGAACTTAAGTGTAATAAAACATACCCTGATATCAGACGCTCAAATGTAATGTATGTCATCAACGGATTGTAATCCAGAATTCTTTATTGTATCATAAATGCACTCTATAACTACCCTCAAATACTTTCGGGACGCTTGTATGCCCAAATTATAATGTATAATCTCACAAGCGAGCCACGCGACATGATACTGTCACCCGGGCCCGCAATGCACTTTTTCAAACCAATTGGATTCACTGACATGACAAAAGTTAAAAATCGTCTGCACAAATGAAGTAAGTACTCTTTTTTTGGTTTATCTTTGAAAATTTAAACAAATCCTGGGGTCCCACCTTTGAGATTTTTTAAATGTGTGTTAAAATGCATGCTAGTTCCGGAGTTTTCTATTTTGCGTCAATGTTGAGCTTGAGAGGTGTCCGTTAGATGCATTACGGAGAATTTTGAAAAAATCTAAAATAATTTATTTCGTCAGAAATATTCCTTTTGTATGAGCTCGCTAATACGCCACACTTTGAACAGATGATTCTCCACATCCCTCAACCATGTGAGTGCAAGAGCGGTTCAAAAATCCTTATTTTTACTTATGCGCTTAAACGGCGTAAGGATTTTCTGAGAATGAAATACATGAAATTTTCGGAGATGAGCCAAAAAAGTACTTCATTTGTGCGGACGACTTTTAACTTCTGTCATGTTCGGGGATCCCAAAACGTGTGACAAAGTGTATGGCTGGTCGAGGCAGGTCCGCCATGCCCTGAGCTTCCCTTATGAGAAACTTATTTTAACGGCCAAAGACATAATTGCGACCTATTTGAGAACGCCTTAAAACATATTACGTATTTCACTTTACAATACGACAGGCAGAGCGTTTGCCAACTATTAACTTAATCCGATTGATATGAATAAATTATTAAATGGAAATGCACTTCGTGAGAACTGCAAATCTTTGGACAAAGTCTGGTCTTGACATCTTACATTGATCGCAAAGGTGAAAAGCAAATAGTACATCTATTAATCGAACGGGAGTTGTCACTTGACTCTGGAGTTCAATTACTTAAACTGTTCTTTCCGAAGTAAGTATTTAACTTGACACTCGACTAGACAATTCGCTTGTACCAGCCAATAACAAAATTTCAGCTAATATTCAGAGATATGAAATTCTCAACTTCAAATATTTGGTTTCGTTTTACATTACTTTACGGTTGGTGTTTGGGGTGTTTCCCGTCCAAGACGCCATTTCCAGATTCAAGAGATTTTGGAAGAATTGGTAAAATCAGCGGATTTTACTTTCTATTTCTATTTTGTGTAAATCTTGTCACCGGCCTAGACGCTGTGCTTGCAATTCGTAAAATAGAGAACATAGGTATTCCTGCTAGGATGAGCCTATACGCCAGTGCAATTTTTAATAACGGACTCGGAGTATCTATGCGGATCATATTTCTGTTCAGCGCTGATAAATTTGCAGACATTTGCAAAATGATTTCGGAAATGCATGCAAATGGTTTGACAAACGGAAGGAAGACATTACTTGGGACGCTATTTCTAACATCATTTCTGAGCGTCACTGGCACAACCTCAGCGTTCGTCCAAATCGTATACTCTGGTGATGTGGGAGTTCTTGTCTTTATCTCAGACCCGACTCTTCAAATAATTTGTCTGTTAATGCGTGAGCTGATATTTCTAATCTCGAAGGTTTTCGCATTGAACATAATCGTTCTTACCGGGATCTACGTGGTTGATCAGTATGAGTCCATTTGTTCCGAACTGAAAGCACAGGTGCACCATGGCGAGAAAGGTCAAAAGTCAAAAGACCGATGTTTGGATGAAATGTCGGAGAAGGAAGATACATATTTACAAAAGTTCATAGCCAGATTCTCAAGTTATAAAGTCAATATGCTGTATTTCAATGAAGTGTTGGGCAGTTGTTGTGCGGGCTATTTGGTTCAGAATACCTTTCGTCTTTCTACTTACTTCTATATGGATTGGGGCAAAGTTTCATATTCAAGAATGTTCACCGTTTCAATCGGTGCGCCATTATGCGCTATGAACATTTGTGTCGTTGCTGCTTTAGGCCATCATATGCACCAGAAGGTAAGACGTGTCGCGAATGTGATTGGTTGAACAAAATAATCTTCCATATATTCTTAAATTGCATAGATCGCAATCATCAAAGGCTATTTGAAAGAACGGATCGTCCTTTATTTGTCAAATGAGCTTAACATTGGAAGTGGGATGACAAAGCAGGTAGAATTGATACAAACCAATTCTATTATTTAATAGGCGAATGTAATTATGTCAACTGGCAATTATAATACGTTTGTCTAGACTTGGGAAGATTTGACTCGATTAATATTGGACTGGGAATGAGAATTCAACGCGAACGGACTTCTAAGAATCGACAACTCGATTCTACCAGGAGTAAGTGATGTTAGTGTAATTTTGGAAAAGCAATTAACATTGATGCTCATTTAGATTTGTTCACAAAGGTTGGAGCAACTTTAATCACTATTCTTATGTTTCTGTTCCAATTGAACATTTCTGAAGTCAAGGACGCGACCTGTGCCTGTATTACTAGAAATGATTCTGTTCCAGTTGGAAAATTGTAAACAAACTAATCTCTCATCCGATCAGACACGACATCGTGTTTACATTATTAATTGTCGCTATTTCATTAATTCATATGAACGATATACTAAATTAATTGCCGCTGGATATTGCGTTGATCATCGTAATGTGTACCAAGAGGTTCAGGAGTTCATGCATTGATGACTTCGAGGGCCATTAGTGATGCACACCCTAGGAATTTACATTGTATACACTCCTGATACTGGAGTCCAATTTGAAGGTGCCTTACACAATGTTAATTCTTTTAAATGCTGTATCCTATGTGGAGGACTTTTATCTAAATTATTGAAGGGTTTACAGTTTTAAATTACTTGGATTAGTAATTGACCCATCTTTGTCTTTCAAATTCCATGCAGATAATGTGAAGTCAAGAATGAACGGAGCAATCAAAAGACTCCATACTTATAAGCGGCATTTAAGCCTATCTGCTTTTAAAGTATGTGTAAATGCGTATATCCATTCTCTTGCCAACTATGGGATTGAGCACTGGATGATTGTCCCAGATAGTTTAATTGACTCAATCCAGAACAAAATAAGCCATTTGATCCTATCATATTTTATTCCAAAATTTGGAAAAATGAAATAGAGACGCGATGTCAATTCCAATACGAGTACTTTCATTACCAACTCTACCAATGACGTCAAACCACTGTACAAGAAATGCAAATTTTTCACAATAAGAGAAATGTATATATTAAAACTAACAAAAATAGCATATAACAGCTTATATGACGAGAGGTCGTTCTATTATAGAAAAATGCTGATGTCCAGCAGAGATAAGACATCCCCGAAAACAAGAGCAATTGTAAAGTTTCACCAGTCTGAGGCTGGAAAAAGTATTGTAATGTGCCGATCAGCAGTCGAATGGAATAAGGTTCCCAATACGTGGGATACAGATAATATGAGCAGTCCAATTTTTATTGAAGCGACAAAGAAGTGGCTTGTTGGCCAAAGGTGTAACATATGGTCCATGTGGTGGATGTATTGTTAAAGATGATGGATGTATGTTAAAGATATCAAATATTTTTACTATTAAAAAACTAAATAAAAAAATGTTATTGGCTAGATGTGTCCTTTATGGAAGAACAATGTAGGCAGAAACGCCGTTTTTGAATTTGGTGACACTTGGATAAATATGTTTGATTTGATTGATTTGATTGTTGCGTACTAGCTACAAACACATTTCTATCACTTTCCAGAAAAATTAGATTCTCAATTAAACCCGCTCAGTTATATGTAACTGAACGGCTAAAATCTACAAACAATTTGTTATTCCTTTAATTGGTCTGACAGTTAAATCAATCAATCAATCAATGTATCACTGTCTGCGGTTTGTATTCTGATACGAAAAACAAATTAAGCTCTCACCCCAGCTCCCAAAATGATTACTCAAGGAGTTTAAAGCTAGGCGATGACATAGGATTTCCTACGTGGCAACTAAATTATCAAAGCAAATATATACTATGTGGCTTCTAAAATTAGTCTGGTCAACTACATAAATTTTGACAGCTTGTGTATGAATGTGATAAGTACTAATATTAGTAATACTAATACAAAATAGTATTGTATGCTGTCTATCGTGGACAATAGTAAAACTCAGATTATTTGACAATTTTCAAATAAACAATCTGACGAAATGATTTGGCCATTACGGAGTACCTTTGATACAATTCATGTGAAAATATTGGAATAGAAATTAGCTGCCACATCATTCTATTACGCGGTTGAGATTTTGATAATTTGTGACATTTGAAAGCAATTCTACAAGTGGAGTTCTGGGTGTTTTCGGTTCTAAACACAATTTATTATTTTCTTTTCGGAAACTAGAATGGGACGGACAGGACACTTGTCCAAGGTTAAAATAATTAATATGAATAATATATTAAGTGCGGCTGACCGTGACCGTGAGAATTGTAACTCTATGGCGTAGGAGAGGCGTGTCGGATATCCTCCATTTCACGTATTTGTATATTCGAACCTACATTAGGATATAGATTCAGTGGGTGTTAGCTATTGACGGTGCAATCCAATTACCCAATTACTTGAACTCATGTTCCATACATCGTCAATGATATACCCATGGTGAACATTAGTCTGGACAATACGCAGTTACACAGCACCAAAAGATTAACTGCTGGTTATCGGAAAGATGGGATTCTCAGTACTAAATATTTGGTTTCGAGTAATATTATTTCTGGGATGGTGTTTCGGATGTTTCCCATCCAAGACGCCATTCCTAGAATCAAGGGATTTTGGAAGGATTGGTAAAATTAGTGGATTTTATTTTTTCATTGTAACTTGCGCAAGTATTGCGACCGGATGGACCGGAGTTATGGTAATCTATAAAACGGACAATGTGGGAGTTTCAGCCAAGATGAGCCAATACCTTACTGCTATTCTGGGTTACGGATTTGGAGTATCGCAACGCATCATATTTATTTTAGGCGCTAAAAAGTTTACGTCCATTTGTAAACTGATTTCGGAATCGCAAGCCCATTGCTTGACCAAGAATAGAAAGAAATTACTATGGACGCTTTTCTTAACGTCAATTTTGAACGCCATTGCTTCAATCACATTATTGGCCGAATTATTTTATTCGGAATATATTGTGGGATACACGGAATTTATATCCGAGCGCAGTTATCGAACAATTTGCAGATTAATTCGCGACCAACTTATCCTTGGCTCCAGGCTGTTCACATTGAATCTAGTAGTCCTTGCAGGAATCTACCTGGCTGAGCACTATAAGTCCATTTGCTCCGAACCCGATGCACATTTTCTATATTTCCGGAAATCAAAAGTTCGATGGGCGATTCAAATATCAGAGAAGGAAGACATATCTATACAGAAATTCTTGGACGCTTTCTCTAATTATAAAGTCAATATGCGGTATTTCAATGAAGTATTGGGCACCTGTTGTGCGCTGAATTTGCTTCAGAATACCTTCCGTCTCGCAACGTTTTTCTACACTGATTGGAACAAGGTTTCATGGACAAGAATGTTCACCGTTTCGATGGCTGTTCCATTCAGTATTACTAACATTTGTTTGGTTGCTGCCATAGGTCATCACATGCAACGGAAGGTAGGAAATATGTATATCTTACTTTCGATATCAGTTAATTTATTTTCCATATATTCATTGATTTAAATTCCATTCGCGTATAGATCTCGACGACAAAGGACGAATTGAAAGAACGCATCATTGTGCTTTTGTCCCGTGAGACCAATCTGTTCGCCCTTGGTAGTCAGAGTGGCATGACGAAACAGGTAGACAGGCGATGAATGAGTTCAATTTATTCAATAAACACCAGAGCCAAGACAGCGTAGTGGTCGGTGTTCCAGTCCTCTATTCTGTTGGTACGGGGTTCGATCCCCGGGCTTG
>JAQFYE010002534.1:0-17719 GCA_034694305.1 Protaphorura glebata
ACCAGATATTCCGGGCGGAGTCCGGTCGGAAAGGTCCTAAAACTGACGTTCCGACCTGAATCCGGCCTGAAAGGGCCATACGGGCGACCTTACCATTCAAGTCCAAGCAAAATTTGACGAAGGCATTTGTGATGCACGCAATTTCTTGGGGCTTAAATAAGAATACAATCATCTTCATAAAGCTGCCATAGAGCCAACAATATATCACCACAAGGTAAAACAACTTCATTCCTGGTTCAATGTTTTTAGTGACCTTCACAAAATGGGCCATGCATCCAGGGGTCGCAAGTAAATAGGTTAGGTCTAACATGGAAAGCGCGTTCACCCAGTATCTCTGTTTTCTCATTGGGAGTTTTATGAAACACAAACTGTCAGAGTTCCAGGAGTAAGGGATGATCTTCTCTTTTGAAATGAAACTGAACGTCAGGTTTAGTCTTTCCAGCCTTGTATTCGAGGTTGTGAGAATTATTGATTTCACAAGGCTTATGTGGTGTAATGCAAGTTTGCAAAACTTTATCAAACCGGATCGAATCATGGCTAAGCTCGAAAACTCCAGAGAGATTTTAAATTGAGAGTTTCAAACGAACACTGCAGCCAACTGCTGAACAACTTCTCTTTTCATGTGACCCATCACCAAGGACAAACTTGGGAAATTAATTTTGTTACGCCTTAGTTCACTTGCAACTGTGAATGGTGGAACGCCTCTATGTGATTCTCCTGAACTATACAATGGGTGACTTTAGTGAGCAAACCAGCACGAAATTATGTTTTATTCGTAATCCGATCCAACATTTTTTATTCTGTCCGACAATTGCGTCATACCTGACGGCGCTTGGACGACTTTGGACACTGGACAACTTGGATTACAACAAATAATTTACCAAGGTTCTTGTCGCATTCTAACCGGATAAAGTGACGTAAGAATTAGAAATGGGACCGAAAATGAATGCGGGTGTAAGGGTATTCGTTTTTATTTAACATCTTTACAATTTAGAATCTGTGACAGAGTTGAGTATTCAAAAATCTCGGAGGTAGTCGCCCGCAGCCCAGGAGAGGTCAACGCCAACAGTAGACTTAGCAGTGTCATTCAAATATTTGGACCATTCAGCAAGAAATGACTTATTTTGAACAAAGCGGTGTTGATACGGTGTATTCGTTTTGTCATGAAGAACCAGGAATAAAATTCCATTCTGACATCCATATTGGTAACTGCAAGGAATGTACAATAAAATTGACCGTTCATTAAAATAATGCTTATCGAGTTATTGGACAACACTGGCTGTTATACTCTTGGTTTGCTATCTATCCTGAGTTTGATAGAATTCAAACTAGGGCTTCCAGGCGTCCCTGTTTTCCCGGGATCGTCCCGGTTTTGAGCGCCTGTCCCGGCGTCCCGGTTTTGAAAATTTTGTCTCGAGAATCCCGGTAATTAGTATATTTTGGCCAAATATATTGCAATATTCAAAAAATTCGGCCCTTCGGGCCGATTATCAATTCTATATTCCAACTTACAGTGAATATGCAAATAAAAACCTGACGAATTGGCTCAAAAATGAATTCTGTGTAGAGAGAATTAGTTCAAAAATGAATTCTGTGTAGATAAAATGACACTTTTTGGGTGTCCAGGTTTTCGAATTTTCAAAAATAGAAGGCCTAATTCAAACATAACACATTCTTTCTCAAATGATGGCTTATAGTCTATTTCTACGAAGGAGAGAGCCCCTAACCCTGCTATTCAGGTTCAGAATTCACCCCATTTTGACGAATGTATCACCGCACAATCACCACACCGCACTATACACCCAATGTGTTTTTTAACCATCAATTTATATATCATCTTGGTATCCTAATTTCCTACCCCATGAGGGCACTTTACTCTTGTAGGAAGCGAAAGTTGGGAAAAAACAGTATATATACTGTGAAGTACTTTCCTTGCATATATGCAAGGAAAGTACTTCACAGTATAGGAAAAGTCGGGCTACAACTAGCTGTCTTGACCATGAAAGTGCCGTATAGATTTAGAGCAAATAAAATAATACCTTGGCCCAATCTTGTCTTTCTTAGGAGCATCTTTGTCATCCTGGACAAAAATTATAATATCTTTTTGAGTTGCTGGAATAGTGTAAACTTTGACTCGATACAATTGACTTTTGTCACCGCCAAAACCAACAAAAGAGCCTTGTTTCCATGCTACGGTTACTGGAGACAATTCCTTTTTGAATTCAATTCCAAGACCAATTAATTGAGACATATCGTGTGTAGTTCTACGTTAAATTATAAGTACAAAAATTAAATTGTTGAGAAGTACTGGGGGAAATGTTAATTTCTGTTTCAACTTCAACTGTATGCAAATGCTGAAATAAAACTGTGATTTGTGAGGAGAATGCGCTTGACTTTATTTAAACGAATTGTATAGGTACTGAAAAAAATTGCGGCACGTGCATGTACATGACGAATAACTTATATTATTAATCAGTTGAATATAATTGAGTCAAGTTCAACTAGAATTAGGAATGTTGCTAGCAGGATGTGGATGAATCATTCGGTTCGCTTTAAGAGATAAATGCTATAAATTATAATTTCGAGTTTAACAAACCGTCAATGCGATGTGTATTTTTCAGCACTTCAAAAATAGTGTGGCTGTAGCGTTCGAGTCGAACCTGCGCTGTGGGAATTGGAGACTTATTTACGTCTGTTCAACAGAGCAATTCTGAATATACAAGGCACGAATGCACAAATGTTTGGCTTTGAAAGGAATTTTAAACAGTTTATATCCTAAAATAAGTGCAATACCGTTATTTCTAAAAATATACCAATGGCATATCTTCCAAAATCTATTATCAGTGGAATACAGATTAGAATTTCTCTGTACGGTATCTCAAAAATGCAGTGCGTGGTTTAGTTGTCGAGTTTAAAATTTTGTCTTTCTTTGATCTCTTCCTGCCGTTTCTTAGTGATACCCTCAAGGTGCACCGGATTTTGAAGCTGTATAACTCTTTAGATCATGCATGCATAAGATTCCGTACAATATCATATCTCCGCTTTTCTTCGTCTCGCCCTGTTACTTCTTACGGCTGCGGAGTGGGAGAAAATAGCTTTGACCCACCCCGTATATTAATTTTACCAAGCCCGTGACATCGGGATAATGAGCGAGTACAGAATTTAAGGCCAATGATGCAAAACTACTGATGCAAAATTTTCGTCAGTCACTATATGTCGCAGTCAAGATGTGTACTCGGGCAAGAAGTGAAACGCCTAGGCAAGATGCTAACATTTTCAAATTTCATCAGTTGTCTAGGCAAGATGTGAAATGCCTAGGCAAGGTGTGAAATGCCTAGGCAAGATGTGAAAGTCATGGGCAAGATGTGAAATGCCTAGGCAAGGTGTTAAAGGCCTCGGCAAGATGTGAAATGCCTAGGCAAGATGTGAAAGGCCTGGGCAAGATGTGAAATGCCTAGGCAAGGTGTGAAATGCCTAGGCAAGGTGTGAAATGCCTAGGCAAGATGCGAAAGGCCTGGGCAAGATGTGAAATGCCTAGGCAAGGTGTGAAATGCCTAGGCAAGATGTGAAAGGCCTGGGCAAGATTCGAACATTATTTTCCCAGGCAGGAGTTTGTTGCTTCGCAACAAGCTCCTGCCTAGGAAAGAAATAAAATTTTGTATTAGTTTCACTGATTTGCGAGTGGGATTAATTTCGAATACCAATGAAAAGTTGTAGGGCGAGAACTGATATGAGAGAACCGGAATGGACATCGCATTAACATAGGGCATGGAGCATGGAATTTGACCTTTGGTCAGACTATAAAGACTGAATTTCCAAGATATTTGAACGTTTATTATAGGGAAAGTTTTCTTGCACGAAGACGAGACCAGACAAACGACGAAGAAAAACAGACTTATTTAACCACTAATTATAGCATTGATAACCTTCAATGGCTTTTAGAGTTAGTCACTTGACAAAAAAATACGTTCTGATGAGATGACATGAGTGTTACTTTGAATTTGAGAGTTAAAATGTGGAAACTTCACTTCGGTACCTCCCTTGGGTATGACAAAATGTTGGGTATATTTGCAAGTGATCTCATCTTGGTCGAATTATTTTATCCAAAAATTTGGATCATTTCAGGATGTTTTTTACTGACTCTCAATTCGTTCAAGTTTGGGGTGTGCTAAAAATATTTAATTCAATGGTACTTTGGTTTGGTTTACTCCTCATAACAATGCTAAAGATTGATTCATCCAAAATAACTTGACAACCATTTTCTCTAAAGGTAGCGACATGCCACACCCTAACAAACAAAACTGAGTTTGTTATTTCAAAACTGGTGCTACAACGCTTATGGACGCCTTATCTCTGTTGATGACGTCATCGGTCAAAACTTTACGCCTCCTGTACTCAATACTTTCAGGTTGCTGCGGGAATAGGACCACTTTTTGGGGGACTCAAATTCCATAAAATTATCCCCAATTGTTTTTGCTTGTAAAGTATGTACCTTTAGAGGAAATTGTCAAATATTTTGGATTCATCAACGAGTGAAACCGACTGAGACTTAACTATTATTAGATTTAGACATTGCACGCATATAAATCAACATAACTTGACAGCGCTTTCTTGTTAAGGAACAGCTTAGTCTGTATTCTGTAAGCAAACAAAAACGAGTTTGTTATTTCAAACAGTATTGGCACATTGCCAGTATGAGCTTACCTAGTAGGGAAGGTGTCAAATTTATGTTGCGTACTACACAATACTACATTGACCAAGTACAAGAGATGTATTAAAGTTCATCTTTCTTGACAGGGTTCACGATCATTTCATTGAATAGAAAAAACAATTGGCTTTCCTCAGCACAGAATTCTTCCCAGAGAGTATCCTGAAATTTGGTCTGTAATGGATTTCCTTCCTTCTTAGCGATTTGGTCAAATCCCCAAATAACCAGTTTCCAAAATACTTGCGACTTGACATCTTCAAATTGTTTCAATTCAAGGAAGCAGCCCACGATTGACTCATAATTGAATTTGGCATAGTGTCTGAGATTAGGAGAATCAGGAATATTAAGCCATTGAATTATCAAATACTCAAATGTCCACACTTACTCGCACAGAGTCCAACCTCTCTTAATCTCATTATTTTTGAGCCAACAAAGACCCATCCCTTGCAGAAGTTTTCCTTCACTTTTCTCAATTTCAATTTGCCATTGTGTCATCAATTTTGTCAGCTCATCCTTCATAGCAATTGAACCTGAGAAAATTATGAATATAAATTATTACCAGACATTTACAATACTAGTTGACTAATTTTTATGAATGACTACGACAAAATATGCGCATATAAAGTGTACCCAAACAAGAAATGAACACCTGTCCAAAAATTTTAAAGGGCATATTCACCCTATGCTCGTCCCGGACCTTTTAACTTCTGTTAGGATGTTCAGATTCAGCTATTTCCTGAAAATTATGATTCCTCATAAAATTCTAGTAACACAATCCATCCGCAGCATTCCAAAATTTTGAGTTTCGCGGCAGACACTTTAAGTCAGAACGTTCCTGGGTCATATACACCCTCTGTCACATTTTTCTACAGGTGTTCAGTTCCTATTCGAACTTTCTGTATATTTATCTCGTGTAATACATTAACTTACTTGTAACGATCTCCTTATCCTCGCAAAAGATTTCCAAAATCAAGTTTATCAATTTTGGAATCGTTTTGAGCACACCATGTTGAGTACTCAGCATTGTCTTGCCAGGTTTGTCCCATTTAAATTCCGGGTCAATTGTGGCATAACATCGGAATAAAGTGTGAGCGTAAGTTTGTACTGGTGGCAACACACATTCCAAAAATTCTTTCTGTACTTCAGTGTCGCAAATTTTGTCAAATGTGAACTCCAACTCTTCGCTGCAATCAGAAATCTAAAAGAATACCGAGATATTAAATGAAAATTTGTGGATTACTGAAATTCTTTATAAGTTGTAGACCTCAACTTCATGCTCAACTTTTGTGATGGTTCTACTCAAAATAGAATTCAACCGTTTTCCCTCTAGAAATATATGTATGCGACAGATGTGCTTGATGATTTCATAGAAATTTGAACCAGATTCATTACGTCACAAAGTGAATTTTGCCAGAGTATTTAAAGCGGTCAAACGGTTCCACATTTTGGGGTAGAACCTTCACAAAAGTTGTCCAGGAAATCAAGGTATACAACATTCTCATTTATTGTCTGCGGTCTCGAACTCATCGTCAACATTTATTTGGTCATGAAAATTTTATTTATATTTGCAAACCTCTCCTGAAGGCAATTTCTCGATAGGATCCAGTAGGAAACTCTCACATTCGGAATCCGCCCACTTTTTCAACTTCTTCAATTTCAACCTTAAACTTTCCTGTGCTTTTGAACTTTTTGGAATCAGTAAGTCACCTTTCTCTTTTTTGGAATTCATGAGCTCTTTAAGAAACTCAACATTTTCTTCAGTAGTCAATGGACCCTCCTTCAATTTTGAGCCTAATGACTGATCGGGCAAAAATAAAAGGGCCACGACAATTGAAGCAAAAGGAAACAAAATATTAAAATGTCTCATATTTTCCCCGTAAAAATTTGGCTGTTTTTTTTAATTAATCCCAGATTCGTAGGCAATAATGCAATGTTCACATCCACATGTGCAACTTTAAAATGCCTAAAATACCAAATATACATTATAAGCAGTCACCTTCCGCCACGTCGAGCTGTAGAAGATACGATACTTCAAGTTTGTCACATGCAGATTAGATAATGCTGTCTGCGATGTGAACAAGGCCAAAAATAGGTAAACATATGGATCCTACATTCGTGCGTATTTGAATTAAGGCGAAATTTTAAAGCACTGAAAATATTAATTAATGGAGTCCTGACTGTTCCTTTTTCCATGCACATTGCATTACACTGCTTCAAATTAGCCTAAGGCAGGTATCATCAGTAGTAGGGAAAAAGTCCAACCGAGGAAAACCTAACTCTGACTGAATTAAAACAAAAATCTTGACCAAAATTTAATTTTGACTAAATGGGTACATATACATATCGGGCTGCAAATGTTGTTCGTTCGTCTTGAGAAGGAAACACATTTATTCCGTGTCTGTTTATCTTACAATTTCAGGCTTCGAATGCAATCTGTGAACAAAATCCTTTGGATGTAAAACTAGACTCCTAAGAGCCAACTACTTATTGATTTTGACTCTAAAAATATCTATCAAGATCTATCTTATATCTATCATACATGTTTCTTGTTGCAGGCAGTGCATATTTTTTATTTGCTTGTCAGAATTTTGAAATTTTACTCAGTTTTCATGTGTGTGTTATTGAATTGAGCCATTCTACTTTGTACTTAAGTGTATCAGGATGAGTCGGGGAAGACAGATGGAATCCGGGCAGAGATGTGTGAGTAAACTACAGCAATCTAATCTTCCAAACTAGACAATTGTACGTTTTCACCCACGTTGAACTTTTAGCAAGGTTTTACAATATTAGAAAGTCTGTCGATTTTTGGCAGAATTGGTAAAATCAGGATTGCCAGTACAAAATTGGTTTCTTTAAATTCACACAAGGTATGGACATCACCCACATAATTTGAATGTTCTTCATTTGGCCTAGCGAAGGTAGGCCATGTAGTGGTAAACATTGGAAGAGGCAATGAATCTATTTAAATCGACCACCAAACATGGAAAACATGGTCTGTTTGTAAAATTGAACCCTCGACTTAGTATAAAAAAGGTTAGAGGTCGCAGGCGCATTCATCGTTAATCTAATTGTCTGAAATCACGCAAACCCTGCAACATAGGCATTTGGAGTGTGTTGATATACAAACGCAGAGTATTATGTTGAGTGTTGGAGAAAATAGAATTTGGTAGTATTCCCAGTTTGGAAATTGGAGAAAGCGATTCCACAATTTGCATTTGCGTCTTAGATCTCAACTTTCTCTTTTCCTTTTCCGACTCTGCTGTGTACTAAAAGATTGTGTACTCGAATTCGACTGAAGTCGACGACTCTTCAAAAGTTTCGATACTCCATCCATTTACGTTCTGCCTTCTCCAACTGATTGTGGAAAGCTGCTCGTAAATTCGAATGAAATGAGGTGTCACCAGGAGAATAGGAAGATTCACCCAAAATTGGGTTTCACAATGCAGATTGAGGTTGCCGGCTGACGGTGACAGTATCTTATATGGCGTACTTGCGTCATTTCTTAGTACGAAGTCATCCAGCGGTGGTAACCAGAACTTGAACCATTCACGAATGATTTGGCAAATGTATCGAGAGTTTGCCGCCAGATGAGCGATAGCGAGGCCAATGAACACATTTGATAAAAACACCAAGAGAGCTATAAATCAGTCCATTTCATAATTATACACTTTATTCAATGGTCATACAGAATTTTAGAATTTCTTGAATTCCAAATAAATTATCGCAGTCCATTGACAAGACACAGACGATGCGTACCGTAAGTTATTACTAGTGTCGAGGTCAACTATTGACCTCATGACCCTCCTGTGGGCCCACAGCTATCCGATGCCCAAGGAATTGCTGGCAATTTGTCCAACGTAGAATCTTTCTTAAAAACTACAATTCCTTGACCCTCAGCCGTGAAGATAGCAGTATCTTGGAAACTAAAATCTATGTGGAATGTGGGGACTGGGGTGCCTGGGTATGTGTAATAACTTTGTAAGACATCCGTCAGGAAGGACAAGTCAAATCGGACAGGATTATTTGTTGGGTTCAATTTGGCGATACCCCATTCACCGTAATTCATTTGTAAAGAACTGTTGTCCGCCGCATCAAGTACAATTTCCAGGTGGCCTATGAACGTCAAAGAAATAGAGTCAGAAATAAACAATCTCAATTAACGCTATTTCAGGGTGTCTAGCCATAACAAATGGTCAGATTTGATTGAATTGTTGCTACATTGTAGTCCTTGACCTACTGAACAACTTTTGTGAAGGTCGTATAACCTGAAAATTCTAAACGTTTGACCGCTAGAAATGCATGGGCCATAGATACACTTTGTGACGTCATGACTGCGTCACGGATTCCTATGACCTCAAAAAGTGCATAAGGCCGGTCCTACCGCCAACCTTTAGACCTTCAGGGGTATAACTTCACGAAAGTTGGTAGAAGATCAATGGCTACACGTATAAATAAATGGCAGCGTATCAAGAATGCAGCCAAATCCAAACCACATACTTTTTGCTGCTAAGATTTTGCGGTATTCTCTAATGCAGCGAAACGAGTGTGTAAATGGAATCACTTACCGGCCGTTGGTTCTCCGTAAACGCCGAGAACTTCGTTCAATTCTATTCTAGTCCTTTTGTGTCCAATTTCATTATCCAAAACAGAATTCTGGGCAATTTGATTATCCTTCAAATTAAGTTTGCTTGATTCATCTCCGAGGTCTAATAAGGGCAACGGAAGTACACTCTGGAACTTCTCGGGTGTCATCCGATTCGGTTTGCTGACACCTATTGTGAATAAATGTTCGTTGTCAAGTAAAATGAAAAAGTAAAGAAACAAATTAATTGAACTGAAAAATGTATTAATAATACCTCGCATTATATCAAGAATATCGAGAGTGACGAATACTGGAGACACAGGGCCGTTTAGCTGCCCCGGACCATTCGTAACCATAAAAATGCTTATATTTAATCCAGGGAAAATTGAAAGCAGACTGTAGTAAGGCGGCCAATATCCACTGTGGTTAATCCATTGGTCCCCTGAAAGAAATTACAATAAGGTTGTAGCAGACTTTGATTTTTATTTGAACGCAGTATCTAGTTGTCTCAGAACGTGCGTGACGGCATTTCTTTTAAAGTATCTTACCATTCCAAAGGGCGAGCCCTAACCCGAGCCCATATCCGTACGAGCCTTGTCCATTGAACGCTGGTGCAGGATTTGACGACACTTTGTAAAGCCAAGACATTGCTTCCTGTTTTAAAAAATAAAATTATCTTAAACTTCAATCGTTTAAAGACTACTTTATATGGCAATTTACAAAAACTTCAGACATTATTCGAGTATATCAAAAATTTCAAGCATTATACCTTGGAAATAACTTGCTTGTCCCCAACCTTTCCTTGATTCATGTGAAATAGGCCGTATTGGGCCATATCATTCGAAGTTGATAAAATTCCACCGGCCCCTAATCCGATGTCAATCCGTCTGAGTAATTTAAAGAATCATTTTATAGTATGCCAAACGAAATGTTTAACTACTCCTACTATCAACTAACCTTAAAAGTTTTGGATTATGTCTGTAATATTGTCCGTCCTTGATGAAATAGCCCTGGGACATATTAGGAAGGCCTTCATAGCTTCCAAAGACATCTATTGTCGTGGAATCAACCATTCCAATCTCGGCCATGAACTCTCGTACCTAAATTAAAATATAATTATAAAAATTGACAAAAAATTTCCTAAAATCTAACTTACCAATTGTTGAATAGGTTTCCCAGCGATATCAGCAATTAATTCACCAGTAAGCGCAAAGAGGGCGTTGTTGTAAAGGTATCCACTTCTGAATGCACATTCTTCTTTCTGGTAACGCGTTCGACTATTTTTAAAAGGAGACGTTGAGTTTGAGAATAGTGATGTTTATTTACCGTAAATTGACGGATTAGAAACCCGGGTCTCTATTTAAGATTGATCCCTCGTGACCGGTTTCTAATCGGTTATATTTTAGGTTTAGTTATGTAGTTGATGCGTAAAATTCTTACTAGTTGTACTCCTTGTTTGAATCATATTTCATTGAACCGAACAGTAACTCTGTATCCATGCTACGGAGGCAAGTACGATGAGACAATAGATCCCGGAAACTAGTCGATTCTGCCCGATTCCTGAAATTTCGAAACAATTTCAAAATGTTTCCTTTATTAGGGCCCTGTTATAAATGATTCCGCAATAAAATTGTATCACCGCATTGTCAATAGAATTGACAAGATCAGTTATGCAAGACCACATGGACATACCAGTTTAAATTTTTACCTGTCACTGAACGTGAAATTGAAATTGGTCAATTTTGCGACTGGAACGTCCAGGATAGATTCACCAGCTTCTGGGTATTTCTCACTCAAGGTTTTCACGACAAGTGTTCCAATGAAACTCTGAAATATTTTGAATGTTTTGTTCGTATTGTAGTATTGTTAAATGATGTTTAAACAAACGTCTCTTATTCAAAATGTAAAAATACTTTATAATTATTTTGGCTGCAACAGAAATACCTACTACTCTACAGTCAAGAAAGAACACACAAATTATGTTGAGGTCAACCCCAAATATTCGTCTAAAATGGAATATTTACCTTAGTTATGGAACCAATTGAGAAAAGCGTTCGATTTGTGGCAGGAATTCCTCTCTCAATATCCTGATACATGAACCCCTTGGAATAAATCGTGTTTCCATTCTGAACAATCGATATACTCATCCCAGTCACACTATTTTGAGGAATAAATGAGCCTCTAATTAATCTCTCAATCGAACTTTCCTTCTCCGGATCCAATTGTGAGAAGCCCACTTGGAATAAATTTAGAATTAACAAAGTATAAAGAAATAACGACTTCATCATTATTTTTAATGTGTAGACGCGTCGGGTTCGCGGTCGATGTAACTCTCTGGATGTAATGAGTTAATTAACAAATCGTTCGGTTTTTATAGAAGGACGCCACACAACTGACTAAGCGCGAATTACATAATCTGTGTGGATTTTCGTCAGAACTAGTTGTTCTCAATTTCCGGAGAAAAACACTTCAAAATCAGTATGAGTAATCTCTCGCACATATGTGTACAACATTAATTTTTAATACTACAATTTTATTGAACTGACTTTTGACACACTTGAACCAAATGACATCAATTACATTGGAAATATACAAGAAGATAAATAGAAATACACGAATTTCACTCACTAGATTGCGTGCAATGAATTTACAACTGAGAAAATTATAATTATAGAAATTAAAATCAAAATGACAATTTAAAAATATTACGTACCGAATGAAATTTTGGGTTTGTTACCTACTGCGGGCCAGTGGGACCACATCTAACTGGTGCGATGGATATTTATCCAAGGTATAATCTTTCTTAAAAATTGCGAGTCTGAAATTATTCACCGTCAAGATAACTGAATCTTGGAAACTAAATTCTATTTGGAATGTAGGAATTGGAGTATTTGTGTACGTGTAAAATATTTGTAATATGTCAGTTTGAAATAATAATTCAAATTGGACCGGATTATTTGTCGGAATCAACTTGGCTATCCCCCATCCACCATAATTCATTTGTAAGGAACTGTTATCCGCTGTGTCAACCACGATGGCAAGGTCACCTTAAAAACCAAAAAGGAATTTTATAATTGTTAAAATTATATGCTTAAAGTGAGAATCGAGCAATTACCTGCCATTGGATCTCCATAAACACCGAGAACTTCGCCGAATTCAATTCTAGTCTGATTATTTTGAGTTTTATTAATAGAAACAGGATTTTCTGGCCAAAGCCCATTCTCCTTCAAAATCTGAATGCTTAGGTCATGCCCTGAGGGCCATTGAAATTCTTGTGGCGGCATCATCTGGCTCGTTGTGTTGTCTGCTAATGGGATACCTCGAATTATGTCAAGAATTTTGATGGCAATGATTTCTTGAGAGATGGGGCTGTTGAGAAGAGGACCCGGACCATTGGTAGCCATAAATATGCTGATATTCAAACCGGGAAAAAACGAAAACTGACTCAGGTACGGTGCCCAATATCCACTATGATTGATCCATTGGTCTACTGAAATAATTGATAATAATGCAAGAATCCTGTGTACAAATCTTGCATAAACAACGTAGATTTACCATTCCACAATGCTAAGCCTAATCCAAGACCGTAACCGTAGGCACCTTGTCCACTGAATGCAGGAACAGGATTAGATGATAGTTTGTAGAGCCAGGACATCGCCTCCTGTTTCAAAAAATAAAATTATTTTAAACTTCAAACGCTTAATACTGGTTTCAGTATAACAATTTTCAAAAACTTATCAAAAATTTCAAGCATTTCACCTTTGAAACAATTTGCTTGTCCCCAACCTTTCCTTGGTTCATGTGAAATAGGCCGTATTGGGCCATATCGTTCGAGGTTGACAAAATACCACCAGCTCCTACTGCAACGTCCATTCGTCTGTGTAATTCAAAAGTCTGTGAATACTTAAAAACGCCAAGATTCTACTTCGCCTACTAACTTACCGTAAAAATTTTGGATTAAATATAGTAAAATTGGCATCCTTGAGGAAATAGCCTTGGGACATCTGGGGATTGCTTTCGTAACTGCCAAAGATATCTATTGTGGTGGAGTCAACCATCCCAATCTCGGCCATGAATTCTCGCACCTTAATTAGAATAGAATTAAAAAAATTGACAAAAGAATTTATATAAAATAAAAATAACTTACTAATTGTTGGATACTCTTCCCGGCAATACTGGCAATTAATTCACCAGTTAGAGCAAAGAGAGCGTTGTTGTAAACGTAGCCACTTCGAAATCCACACTCTTCCTTCTGGTAACGTGTTCGGCTGTTTAAAAAATCCAGGAGAATGATGTTTGCTGCCTGTTATCCGCGTATCTTTAATATTTTCAAATCTTACTAATTGTACTCTCGATTTGAATCATATTTTATTGAGCCGAATAGTAACGCAGTGCCCGTGCTTCCGAGCGATGAGACAACAAGTCCTGGAAACTCGTGGATTCTGCTCGATTTCTAAATATTTTTTGAACAATTATTAATAAGTCATCATTTTTTACAACATAGTACTTGGAATTAAGGGTAGCCTGTAAAATCAGAAATGATATGATGATAAATCTTTAACGGTGTTTAAAATTTTTACCTATCGCTGAACGTGAAATTGAAATTAGTGACCAATTTTGCAACCGGAATATCTAGGATGGATTCGCCCAATTCTGGGAACTTCTCACTCAAGGTTCTCACGACGAGAATCCCAATAAAACTCTGAAATAATTTTGAAATTGGCTTAGTTTTTCGTATTGTGAAAGGAATGTTAAATGACGTATAAATTAAAGTTTTTAATTCGACATGCGTTGGCTGCAACATAAATTTATCATTTCGCCTAACATTGACCCCCAATCTAGGACGCAAGTTATGTTGAGGCAACCATGAATATTGAGTGGAATTATTTACCTTAGTTACGGAACCAATTGAGAAAAGCGTTTGATTTGTTGCAGGAATTCCTTTCTCAATATCCTGGTACTTGTAACCTTTGGAGAGAATCGTTTTTCTATTCTGAACAATCAACAAACTCATTCCGGTCACATTATTTGTAGGAATAAATAAGTCTTCAATTAATCTCTCAATCGAAGCTTCCCTTTCCTGATCCAATTGGGTGAAACCCGGCTGGAATAAATTTATTACTATTAGAATTAGAACACATGTTAAAGTCTTCATTATGATTTCTAACGTGCCGTCGCGTGGACTAAACTCTCTGGATATAATGAGTCGACAGATTATTCGATCAATTTTTATATAAGGGTACCGATCAGCGCATACAGAATAATTTGCATAATTTAGATTTAGTTTCCAATGGAAAAACCGTTCCTTGTTTTCCAGGAAAAACAATTACACTTCCACATGACTAATCTGCAAAGGTAACATTAATTTTAACTCGTAATGTAATTTGTTACTGCATAATAACAAGTTTTCCATTTCGAACAACAAGTAGATAATCGAATATAATTATTCACCAGGTATACATTGGATTTTATTTATTACGATAAGTGTGTGAGGCATTCATGGGTCAATGCTCCGAAGGAGTTTATGAGGAAATAAGTTTGAATAGAATTCATTACTTGAACATTCCTCCCAAGAAAATTAAATAATGGCGACAATCATAACTTCATTTTCGACAAATATTTAGAATTTGAGAGATACATTTTTTCTAATTTAATTGTGAAAACGTTGATTTCTCATAATTGCTGCCTAAGTTCGGCCATGACATTTATGAACCGCCCTGTATAAGCATTTAATATCTAATTGCACTCTTTAATGAAAAACCTAAAGAAATAGAGTTGAAGAAATGGACTACCTGAAAATTTAACAGACGATATCTCAAATCTCAATTCACATTAAACGATTAGTCAGTTATCGTTCCCTTGAATTAAGGCACAATAGTGAATGTACAGGCTATCCGAACAAAATAGGAACACCTCTCCAAAAAAGTTATACTTTCAACTATTTGACGGCAGGACGATTTATATTTTTATGTTAAATTCTGTTCAAGACTTTGGGATTCTGTAAATGGGTACTAAAATTTTACGAGGAATCCGAATAATTATGCTATATTTTAGCTCAATCCGACCGTCCCGATAGAAGTAATGAGGTCCAGTATGTTCATAGAGCGAATGCTCTCCGTTCAATTTTTTCGACACGTGGCCACTCCGTATTCGGATACCCGGCACATGTTACACTCGATTGACGTCAAGTTTTCATTAAAACTTTTGGCAGACCTCAAAATAATTGGGGCGAATACTGGAGTTTCTTCGATGTGGAAACTGTGGATGTGTGTCTGTAACTTTCTTCACTATTGAAAGAAACCAAATTGTATCACACAATAGAAATTTCTGAGGAGTGATTAATTGGATTTGGAAGTAAATAACTTTTCAATGAATGTGTTCTACATTACAATACAAACGCACCAAACGGTGATCTTGATCTTGAAATGAATTGACGTCACACCGTTTGCATACGACGACTTTCCAATCACTGTAAATATTTTACTACATTACGCTGGAATAAAGAAACAAACACGGAAGGTGATCTGGATAGCTCTCTCATTTGGTTTCGCCATGTTGACTACCAACATGACGCAAATCACCGGGAAATGTCTCGATTGAATCAATTAATTATTTAGACGAAACCACTCATCTTGTTTTTCTCTATCTACTGGATTTCTGTTCAGACGAGTGGTGAACGTAAAACTAATCGTAAGTGAAGATTGACAATGACAAGGTGACTTTAATCACAGCACGCCACAAAATCCTATCCGGTCTCATTAATTTCTCCATAACAATGTCGAAAGAGTGAAATCCGGGCAATCGTACAGTCTATAGGATGTCAACAACCAGATAAAATATTCCGCAAGGTGGAAATTCGATACGACTTTGTTATAAACTGTCTAGGGTTTCTTTTAAAGTCGCAGTAGAATAAAGTCGAGTCGAAGGTTAGTAAATATGCGTACCGGGATTCAAATTCCATTATGTACCCCATGGCCTTCGTTTTAGAAGATTTCGTACCATCAAAATTAAATCCAAAAATCGGATGGAGATACAACTCCAGAGATTACACCAAGTGAATTCGTGGTGCATTGGATCATTTATGTTTTTTTTAACCCATTAAATATATTAATATACAATAAATATTTAATAAAATGTATTTTTTTTTTAAATCTAACATTGAATTTTCAAAAGAGCATCATGTGTCAAAATTTGGGGAGCTGGACTTGTAGAATTTTGTATATGTTGTATCACTTCACCTCCTGAGCGACTTTTGTGAAGGCTTGAGATAGTGCTCGCAACGGATCGGATCCTGGGCAGATCCGATCCGATCCGAGATCCGATCCGGATCCGGACCGAAATCCTCGGATTGGATCGGATCTGGATCTGAAAATATTAACATTATTGGCATGGGATCCGAAATATTTCTGATCCTAAAATTGGGATCCGGATCCGTATCCGATTCAAGATCCAAAATTCCAATCGGATCTGGATCCGATCCGTTGCGAGCACTAGCTTGAGACTAATTACTATTGGAATACATTCCTTCTAGCAATATTTGGCATTTTAAGGTTTAAGAGACGCGACGATGTATTAAGTATAAGATTTATAAGTATAAGATTTAATCCGATGCTGCTTTCTGTAGTCTGAGCAAATGAGAACACTTCGGGCCTAGCTGCACGGAAAGTATTTACCTGTGGTTCAACATATACCCACGCATGAGAATAATTCGAGAGGTTCTTCTTACGGTTACACATACACAAGTCTCAAAATGGTCGAGTGCTAAATGGCCGCAGGCATTTCTTAATACTTTATCATCTGAAGAAGTATTATTCACAAGAAATCTGTTTTTCATAATTAAATCAAGTTCCTGACTGTGAACAGTTTAATCTTAAAAGTCAGAGTAAATCATTTTAATACCGTTGTAAGTTACAAGACGCCGTTGTACTAATTGAATTTAGCGGAGAGTAGAATGTGCTACATACAAATGCGGGGTGTACCACATTGATCCACAACTAATTGATTTCTTCCCCGCCCTGACTGAATGGAATATCCTATTCGAATGCATATATTATTATGACACACCCTGTAATTTCATTGAAATGTCACGGTTTTAAAATGTACAACGGATTGAATTTGTGACAACAGGAGTGGTCGCGATCAGGTCGGTCTGTTGTCTCGCCAAAGAGCTTAAGTTTAAGTCCTTCTCAGTTGCACTACTTAAGTACATTGACGACATAAATTTAATGTGCACTTTCCTAATTAAGTTTGTAAAGGCAAATTTTTGGCACTATTTGCCTTTAAGATCGAACACGCATAGGCAAATAAGTGCACACGACCCTTTTCATTCTCGGCTAATTATATTCCTAATTGGGATCAGTCCATCTCGAGCCACCTTACTCCCCTGGAAATTCAGAGTCCAAGTCCTCACTACCTGAATAATGCCCCAG